>ML821449.1:156415-207835 GCA_009831015.1 Picea engelmannii
CTATAATTTAAAATTTATTAGTAACGATTTTATTTTCTATGGTGCACAAACTAGCCTAGGATTTAGTGCCTTGGAATAGGATTTTGTGAGTAAACTTCTCCAAGGCAATTAAATCAACATATGTGTCTAAGTCAGGGAGTGGAGAAATCCATTGTATAATTGGTAAGATCAGGAGGCTCTTCTCACACCAGAGTTAATCACGAGGTCATGCGAATTTGGTTGAAGGGATATCCCCCCGATACCTTCCTAGCATCAGAGATATTTCTGGGGATCTATTCGTATCTGGGGATATTGTTAGTGCCCTTACCTCCATGAGAGGCAGTGCTTTCAAGGTTTTAGGCTTTGCTACCCTGCCCATACGGTGGACCTGACTTATGAATTCTCGCATGTGCATCGATTATAGAATGGTTTATTAGTTTCTTGACTTAGGTGTCTCATAGGTTACTTGGAGGGGTTATTCTGCAGGTACCCTGGGTCATATAAGGGTTGAACAACACACAAAAATTATGGAGGATTACCTCTCCAGGGGGATCTGACCGACTGGTTGTTAAGCCCATGAGGGCCCTTATAACTGATTTTGTTACCTCTGGTCTTTAGCAAGTATTCTCAGGACCCTCTTGGGTGAGACATACCTTCTTTAGGGAGGGAGGCCACTCAGACACTTTAACCCATTTTCATGCATATTGGTTGTTTGACTTTTGGTGTGCTCTTTTCTTACTAGTTGGCCTTAGGATATATTTTTTATATTTAGAGTCTTAAGTCATCGTGGATTCAGACCAACCTCCTCTCTAGTCCCATTGCTTGTTACAGTTACCACCGGATTTCGTGTCCTTTCCTTCTAAAAGGCGTAGAGTTATTATACGTGGTACACACACATCCACCATTCAGATTTGTGATTCTACAAGGATGCGTAATGAACCTAGTCTTCAAAATTCTAGGAGCCCTTCGACTCCCATACCCAATATAGTTAATTGCACCCCTTTGACTCATGAAACCTCTATGGTTGTAGTGTCGGAGGTACCTATCATTACTATGGCCCAACCTATAGTTAATTCTCAAGCTATCGCCTCGAACCCCTTTGGGTCTCTTGGCCACTCATCAGGCTACAATGTCCAGTCCATCCCTATGGCTTCTAGTCCATTTTCTTATGGTATGCCTAACTTCACTTCACATTTTTCGAAATCCATCCCAGCTATTGGCCCTAATTATAACATTGGGATTGGGGGCAGTACACCTGCCTGCACTCCCTTTTCATTTGGTGGATCTTAAATCCCTCAAATGACTCCTAATATGGGGGGTATCCCTGCTTTTAATCCCGGGTTCAATCCTCCTACTTCTTTGTGGAATAGTCAACCTGGGGGACAAGCTTCAGCTCAAGTTCCATCCTACAACCCCACCTGCTCAGCACAGATTCCAACTAATACATTTTGCATGAGAAATCTATCTCTATCCTCCAGTTTCTAACCTAGAGGAGGTCCGTTTCACACTTTGAGAAACCCCCAACGCAGATCTAATCCGGTTGGGGACAATTTGTATAACCCTTAATAGAACATTCTAGTTGGAATGATGCCCAACCAACCTTATATGAATCAGCCTGGATGAGGGCCTTATAATGCCGAACATGACCATGGTGTTTACCATAACCTTGGATGGCCTGCAAATCCGCAAGAACAATCTTTCTTGGGAGGTTGGGGATAAATGTCACAACCCCCTGTTTCTTTTCTGGCCACGCTTAATCTTCCAGATTTGTCTAATTTGATGAATGACCCTATGAGTCATGATCCTACATGGCCCTCGGTCCCCACCAAAATTCATTTGGACATCCCAAATTTTGAGGGTAAGAATGGAGAGGATCATGGTGATCACGCCACTACCTTTCACCTTTGGTGCTCATCAAACTCCCTTAATGATGATTCTATTAGTTTGAGATTATTTCAATGCACCCTCATCGGATTTGTTGCAAAATGGTATATTGGACTACTTAGGGGAGCATATGGGACCTTTAGTTAGTTGGTGATGGCCTTTCTTAACCACTTCCAGTTGCCCATTCGTTATGGTGTTGGTCTAGAATTGTTGTTTACTTTATGCCAAGATACTGCCACTCATATCTCGGACCATATCCAGGAGTGGCATATATGAAAGAGGTTGATTAAGACCCCTATACCCCCGACCTTTCTTTTAGAATGGTTTCTTAAGTCTTTGCATGCTCCTATCTCAAAGGACGTTGATACTTCTGGGGTTACCACTGAGGAAGAAGAAATCTTTAGGGCCCAACAGTTAGATTTGATATATGCTCAGTCTAGGATGTTATACCACCTTCTTCTTGATGCACCGCGGTCTACTTACAACCGTAGGAAAAAGCTCATACCTCATGCCAATGGCATCATAGGTTCCGCCAATGTAAATTCCGCAGACTCGGTGAAAAACTAGTTGAAAGAGTTGTCTTTAAGCCAGTCTGCAGGATTACCATCCTCGTCTATGTCTTCCAACCCCACTCAGTCAGTGGATGTACACTTCATGCAATCGTCAGCCAACTCAAATGGTAACTAGAAACCAGGAGGGAATAAGAAGAAAGGATGCAATAACCATAAGGGTGGGAAAAATGGTAATAAACCCAAGGAAAATAATAATAATGAGAAGATGGGTAGTAATATTGGAGAGGGAAAATGAGAAAGACGTAAGGTGAAGTTCCCCTATAAGCTTTGCATAGATTATCACCTTACCCATTTGTGCCCCAAACTTACAGAAGCTATGAGTCTATTAGCTCAATCGCCCTTCGTGTTGACGAATCCATTCCCACATAATCAACACTTAGCCTCAAACTCCTCTAGTGTCGTAAATGCGACCGATGGAGGTCAAAACCAACATTCACAAGATGGCAATTGTTTATGTATCAATATGGTCGATGTGAAAATCGATGTAGCCACTCGATCTCAAGACTATAGTTCTGAACAAACTATTCCTAGTCTAGAATCTCCTCCTCCTCCTCCGGAGACGACTTTACGGATTGAGAATCCAAAGCCACTGCCTTGTATTCTGAAAGGAGTACTCAAGTGCTCTACCCATAATCCAAATTCTAGAGCTTCCTAGAACTAATCTATTGTTGAGGACTTGGGTCAAACCCCTTGTGCAATGTTGGATTTGGAGGTACTCCAGATGTGTCCTTCACAGAGGAATGTCTTACTCTCTACCTTAGGAGCTCTAGAACCCAATGGCTCAAAATTTAACAAGTTTGGCGTCACAAATGTTAAGCCTCACTTTCCCTACCATGTGGCTTTCCAAATCCATGTGGAGTACTCAAAGTATACCATCAAACGTGCAGTTGTTGATGAAGGCACTGCTATGTGTGTGATATCCCTAGTCTGTTGGAAATCTCTCGGTTCTTCGACTCTTTCCAAGTCATCGAACATGTTGACTGCTTTCAATGGTCACTCCTTTCTCCCTCATGGTATTCTCCCTACCTTTCCGATCCAGTTAGGTGGGAAGAAGGTAGAGATAGAAGTAGAGGTAGTTGATGCGCCTCTTGATTATAACTTGTTACTAGGTCGCAATTGGACTTATGCTCATGTCATTCATTTTTTGTACTCTTTTTTTTCCTCATGAAGGGAAGATTGTGCCAATCGATCAATTATCCTCTGTGTGCTCTTTTCCTAATGCATCTCTTGGACCGTCGATCCCTGTGATCGAGAATTCTCAGCCGGAAACTGAGAATATCAGTGTCAGAATGTATTCTTCCCTTATGGGTACTTTCAACTTCACGACGCTGAGTCACCACATTTACGCCATTTCCAGTAGGCCTTTTTCGACAGGGAGGTCCATTCATTTCTGCACTTCGTATTTGAATGATCCTTGGAACCTACCTTCCTCGACTGCATCTTGTGAGGGTCAGCCACATACTGGAATTATATCACCAACCTCTATTATTCATGTTGGATATGGGTTGAAAACCTCTGCTAGTCATGTTGAAGACCAACAACTAGCCACTGCAAGTCATGTTGGGGGCACAAATCTAGTCATTTCTAGCCACACTGCACATACATCACCAACCTCTTCAAGTCATGTTGGGGATTCATCCCCAACCTCTACTAGTCATGTTGGGGATTTGCTACTAGCCTTTACAATTCATGCTGGGAGCATGTCACCAGCCACTGTGAGTCATGTTGGGGTCATCCATACAATTGAGAAGCCTAGACATGTAAGACATAATCCCAAGTTCCTTTGTAGGCTTTGCAAAGGATATCACCTTACTCATTTGTGCCCTACTACTTCTATGGTACAAGAAGCGTGGTCCTTTCCCAGGGGCCCTTTGGGTTCTAAGTTGTCTTTGGTTTCCCAACCTTCTTTGGTTGATACAGTAGTCATGTCGACACAATATTCAGATAACACCCTTCTTCCTTTAGGGGTTGATGCATCCCTTGACCTTGTGGTCTCACATCCTATTCAACCAATGGTCGTGTCGATGCAATCTTTGACCGACACCACTCCTATTTTTGGGGTTGATGCATCTCTTGACCTTATTGTCTCACATCCTATTCAACCAACGGTTGAAGAAGTGGTCATGTTGATGCAATCTTCGGTCGATCCTACTCTTCTCTTGGAGAGTTAAAATCCTAAGGAAGTGACATTGCCTATGCAATATTCGGTTAATCCCACTCTTCTTTTGGAGGGTGATGTGTCCTTCGACCATGTCCTTAGCATTTCTAGTTTCATACCTTATTCACTAGGTAGAATTCCACTCTCTTAGAGTATTCTCCCTCCAAGTCCTAGGGTGGTTTCCTTTGATTGGAATAATCTTGTAGATAAGGTAACCTCTGCAAGTAGTTTATCCTCCTCGACTTGGAAAGCTTTGGGTTTTCCCAAGCTTGTGTTATCTCTTCATAAGTTTTTGACCTTTCACAGAAGTCCTACACGGGAGCCTTGGCCTCCCCCATTATATGCCTCCTAGAACAACATCCCTGAGTCCAAGTTAAGCTCTTTTTAGACTTGTTTTCAAAAAATGAAAAGATTGTCGAGTGATTTGTCCCTTTCACACTCGTTAAATTGGATTTGAAAGGTCGCGAGTCTTAGTTAATATATTTTTTGACTCGTTATAAAAAGTCAAAAGATCACCAAGTGAACTTGTCTTTTTCACACTCATAAATTGGTTTTGAAAAGATGTTTATTTAGCACAAGTTTATCCCCTTTTCACACCAAGTAGACTAAAAGACATAAAAAATGACATTTTTTGGCGTTAAGTTATGATTGCATCTCATGCCCTTGCTTGCAATATTGAGCCTATATATGGTTCTCACTTTGTGTTATAAACTGTTTGCCTCAATAGTTTTTCATCCTCAACCAAGCAGAGCCTTGTTTATATCCTTTGCAATTTGACACCCTATACCTAGGAGGAAACATTCCCCCGAGTGTCCATCTCCCACATGCACTTCCCTGCATTAAGCATAGGTATGTTCCACTGCCAGAACTAGTTTTTCTTACTTACGATGCTCATTTCCTCCTCTGTATCATAACATTTATTTGTCTATGAAAAAACAAAAAAAGATGGGCGGGAAGGGAGTGTTATCTTGTATCGGAAGCAGTTGTGTCACCTTTGAACAAAGCACAAAGTTATTTAATTCCATTCATCATAATTTTGGGATTAACAAGGCCTTAGGAAGATAAGCTCATTACTGAGTCCTCTCTATTGACTGGTTACTCTTCTAGTCCCTATAGATAATTTCATTGATGCCTCCTGCATCTCATGGTTTCATTATTAGGTATTTGCTTCTAGAGTCCTACATATGTCTCATGCTCTTGTTCAAAGGAATTCTATCAACCTGTATCGACCACTCCTCAAAACTCTTGACTTTGCATGTCATTCATACTGTCAGATTGTCTCATAATAACATGATATTGTAGTCATATCATGCACCTTGTCCCTACTTTCATCATTGGTAGGTAACCTTGAACCCAACAGTCGACATTTCATCATTGGTCATTGACTATGTGGTTTACCTTGTGTTCGACAGCAAGACATCTATTCACACATTGGGATTCGTGCAGTTTCTTGGATTCCATTAGCCTTATTGGTGGTTTCCTCATCTTTTTCATCAGTTTTCATCATTGGTTGTTATTCATAAGGGTATTTTTCGTGTACCTCTTGCACTTGGCACATGAGAAAGATGCACAGGGTCGTTTCTTTGTGAACATGTTCTTCATCCGATTTCCACCAAATCATGAAGATCCTTCTTTATACCTCGTGCTTACTGATGAGATATGCATTAATGCTCTCCTTTCAGCGGGTCTTTTTCCATGGACTTTAGCCCATTTATTCTGGAAACAGGACCTAGAGTCTTATGAGTACCTTGAGGCTTGCAGTCATCATTGGCATGCTCTCTCACCATCGACAGTTGGGAATACATCAATATCTCCTGATCGATGTATTCTTCAAGTGTTCAACACTAACTCCTCGATTCACACTTGTAAGAATGTACTCGGTGCCTTGATACCTATTTTCATTATCGGTAGGTTGTCTCATGTTTGTTAACAATATACATCAATGACTGGTGATCAAACGATGTCTCATTATGTTCTACCTCAACTCCTTCATTCACATGATCTAGACTTGC
Organism: Picea engelmannii; assembly: GCA_009831015.1. Classification (NCBI taxonomy): domain Eukaryota; kingdom Viridiplantae; phylum Streptophyta; class Pinopsida; order Pinales; family Pinaceae; genus Picea; species Picea engelmannii. Next base: position 163,021 of record ML821449.1, read on the forward strand.
ATCTTTGGCTGATTGTGTAGAAGACTTGAAGACATCACTATGTGGCCGCGGCTCTCCTGAGTTGTTGCTTCCTTTTCATTGGACCAGTACCTATATGACTTAAGTGATCATGGGAGATCAGATTGTATTCCATGGTATACAGACATATTCAGACTGGTTTTGAAACTGGTTCTACTGGGCCTTGTTCATGACTATGACAACTATTGGCATGTAACCGCATTTGTATTCTCCTATTCATGGCCATAGACACTTGTTTGGTATATTTTCACATGGATCTACAGTGTATTTTTGGTAGTCATGTATGAAAAGTCAGTGCAGAATGTAATGAGAAATTGAGTTCATCCAGTTGTTCCCCTACCACTCCACTTATGGGTTATTTATAATGTATTTCAGTCATCGTAGATTCTCCTCTGACCTCACACATTAAGGGGAATCTGTTAGAGCAAGATTTGTCTCACCCTATGCAATCTTGCAGAGAGGGCCTTATTCCATTTACCTATGCAGAATTGTCTTCCCTCTTGCTAAATTCGAGAGACAAAAATATAAAATTTTCCCCTTGTATGCATCTTGCACCCTATACAACAAGTGTATATGCAGGTTGCTCCACTATAGCCCGCATACATTAGGATTTGTGCCAGAAAATAAAAATTAAATGTCTAGTTTCCATGTCACGATAGGATATCTTTGATCCTTGGCCTTCCATATACTAGAAACGTTCTGACTCAACCCTTCAGTTGCATTTTGAAGGCTATAAAGAAGCCAATTCTGAGTTGTGGAAGAGGGAGAAAGAATTCAACTTTGAGAGCAAAGTTACTCTGGAGAAATTATTTACTTCATATTGAGTCTGCATCCCTTTTTCCTTTAAGTCTGAACACAGTGTACAACCCCCAAGATCTTCCCTTATTTGATGGAGAACCCCATTGTCTCCCTTACATGAGCTTGCCTTTGGTGGAGGATTGAAGTGGTGGAGGCCCAGCTGGAAGGAACTTAGTTTATTGGTTTTGAACCGTGTCGACATAGAATTCTATAATATTTTCACTTCTATTGATCATTTATTAATAGAAATACTCTCTTCCCATCCAATGGATGTCTTGAAAATATATGAATTATTACCCATGGGAATATTTTTTTATGTATATTAATGGATTGTGCTATCTAATGTGCTGACCTTTTATATCGCCACCATATGCTTGTTTTTCTTGTTTGTTGAGAACTTGTTGCAGGTATATAGCTTTGGGTCGAAGTGATCAATGGTGGACATCATTGAACATCTGGATGAGGTAGGTCGCTTTCCTATCTCTCTTGCATGCTGGTTTATATAACATATTGTTGGAATAGAGTTGATTTATGTAGTCATTTCCATATGTTGTGGTTCACCCTAGCCATAGAAATATTTTCCTCGTAACAACAGTCCTGAGGATGCAACATGGGAGCATGAAGATGCTATGCATGCATAGTACCCACATATTTTTTAATATTTTGGAAAAATCTTGTTTTTGTTGTGTAAATAAGTTTCACTAAGGACAGTGCAAAAATAAGGGGAGGGGATTGTAACACCCCAAGGTTGAGCCCCTGTTGAATTCTAATTATGTTATAGGCTGGTGAGCTAAGTGTTATAAGATGGAATACTTATATGTTTATTATTCCGAAGAGACTAGATTCTTAGAACCAATGAGCCTGATTTTTGTATATGCAAATACGCACATCATTAATAAAATTACACTGTTGCGTGTAGGCCGACCATGAAGAAAGCATTATGGGGGACTAAGCTCCACTAGGTAGGGTAAGGGAAGGGGCTAAGTGTCTAGGATTAGGGGCTAAGATAGAGGGCTTACCTCTAAAGGAATAATATTATATTATTATTTCCTAAAGGCTAAGGTGGACATTATGTGTTGTCCTAAGTTCCTGTGGAAAGGGAACGAGTGTTAAGTGGAGCTCATGCAGCTTCAGGAAGAAATGTGTCAACCTGGGTGCATGCATCTTATATATGGGAAGGCCAACTCATTGTGGGGTTCGCTCACCATTCTCACGATGATTGCTACCCTTGCATCCCTCGCCATTCTCACGACCCTCATGATTCTGGAAAGTCTGCATTCACCCAGGGATTTGTCCATTGATCCATTGCTTCATCATTGACCCCTTCATCATTCACGCACCTCTGGAGACTGCAGGCTCGTTGAGATACCCCATACTTTTCCTGTGAAGCACCGTGCACCTGTACCTTGCTTGATTCGTATTGTGCCTTAACGGTTTTACTATTTCTACAAACGAAGTTCCTTGAATGAGCATGGTTTGTTGCCATCATCTGTTCCATGCCAAGATTTATTGTTTCCATCACCCTTACTAGAATTGACTTAGGAGCTGGACTGAAGAAGCAGGTTGTCAGGCCTCTGGGTTTGAAGAGGCAGTTTTTTAGGCCCGTGGACTGAACAAGCAGGTTGTCAGGCCTATGAGAAAATCTCTCCATGTGAGAGAGGTTGTTGGGGAAAAGATTTTTCCTAGAGGGAGCCCAACGACAGCTACAGTGCTCAGAGAATTCATGTCCGACCTATTGATGAAGCCCTGGAAGGGAAGTGGGGCAGTTGAAGGACTGTTGAGAAGAGAAGGGGCACACCTCCTAGGGTGGGACATGCATGTGGGGGATGAGAGGTTGTAGGATGTTAGTGTGAGATGGATCTTGAGAGAAAATCCTTCCTGTTGATCTGTGCAACTTTCTTGTTGTCCTTTCCAAACCTAGGAATCCCTTGCCCGGTGGAGTTTAGTCCTAGCTCGGGGGTGAACCACTACTGAGTGTGATAAGAAATGTGTTCTAAGGCTGGTAGGTTTGTGGGAGGTCTGCACGTATTTGGTGGTCATCTATTAAAATATAAGTACCAAATCTTTGTTATCTGTATGATGTGTATCTTGAAATCAAATTATAATGTTGTTAGAATTGTCTATGTATAATGCCTGTATGTTTTAATGGTATTTCTGCATGAATAGTGGCATGAAAATACTCCTATAGTTGTTTAATTTCATTATATATATATATATATATATGGTATCAGAGCATGAAAGTTATTCGGTGGCATGGCCTGGCCTGTTGGTTTAAGGTCGGGGATGTCAAAAAATGGTATCAGAGTGTTATTTGGATTAGTGTTTCCTCACATGTTGGTGGTTGGGGATGTTACACTAAGCCCCGATGAAAATGAAAAAGGATCAATGATCCATATCTCATCTTCACATTCCCGACGAGATCGAATTCTATGGACATCTCAAGCATGTTTCGTCATCGACACTCTTTAGGTGAAATTTAACTTTCCATCCCCTTATTTCCAACGACGATGCCTTGGGAATCAATGGTACTAAAACAATGGCATCTAGATATGATGACCATCACTTAAAAATGAGGGTTTAATGAACCTCCTCCCCAAATGGGACCCACATTCATCCCCTTGACCAATCTTCTTGTTACACCTGTCACCACTTTTTTTTTTACATGTGGACTGCTGAGTTGGCAGGATGCAACATCATGACATCTTCATCCTCTTTCATAGCCTAAGTGTGATCTTCTATATATTGATGATGGAGGATACACTCATATTATACATGGATCGATGATTCTCATCAACTCTTGTGCCACTTCGTCATCCACACTTCCATGGAAAAACTTCCACTTCCCACTTTGGTCATCGACGACGATGCATGTAGCATCAAGGTGTAGATATATCCTTATTGTCTTTTCTAGATCGAAAACTTTCAGTCTCTCTCCGACCTTTATTTTCAATTCCTAACTTCTACAAGTTATGGTTCTCGTTCATTCTCCATGATAGAACTTTGTCGAAAAAGGGATGAGATTCACTCATCCCACCAAATCGACGGTCATAAATTCTTCTGACTTGTCTCACAGTTTCTCAACTAGTTATCCCATTGATTGGAACTTTAGTCATTTTCGAGGTTCATCTGGGCTCAGTCTAGGTATTCTAAGGTTGAAAAAAACTCTCTAAACATCATTGGTATATCAACCTCATGAATGTGTAAGATCCTTGTAGATCTTACAAACTCTCCATGACAGATTGGGTTTTTTCTCAGGATTCATGATCCTTCCTTTCTTACAATGAATTTCATGAGTTACAGGACACCCCATCACTGTTTGAATGATTTTTTTGTCCATGTCCTGCAAAATTTCCTCTCACCACAAGGTATTTGGGGACATAACAATACACACTTGTTTGTTTTCACAATTTAGCACATAAATTCAATTCCATGGTAACATAACCAATTTTTCAGAGATTTCACATAATCATTTGTAAGAATTTGCATTTCCCATTGTATCATGCATTTTCATACACATATCATTCATATTCAATTTCAACGAGCTAAGTTAAACACTTTTCTGATAAGGAAAATTTCCAAAACCAAATGACTAAGAGAGGACGACTTTCCTCCCAACCTTAGGCCTTATTGTAGAGTTCCTTCCTATAGTACGCCATCCCCATGCCAAGCCATGATACCACTAAGGAAATTTGACTCAACTGGGTTCTAATATGATGATTATCCAGGAAGGTTACTCTCCTTCCCCTTTGACACAACAGAAGTTTCCAACCTCCCACTGAGCTCATGGTCTCTACAAATTTATTAGGTAGTTTCTCAACTAGATTTACTCTGCACAAGGGAGTCCTTTATTTTCTAAACAGTCTCTCAATGACCTCCCCTTACTAGTGTTAATTTATATCCAGTAAGAACCAAGATGTAGCCCGGTATTTCTTCAACTCAGGATCCATGTATTCTCTTTTCAGGGTGAGCATCAACAACTTATAAAAGATTCCTATTTTCTTCAAGGAAATATATTCTCCTCCTCTCTCTTTGATCAATGTTCCTAAATATCTCTGCATGTTGCATTTCTCGGCCCATGAGTTCTCAGTACTCACATGCTCTACGTTTTCTCTCTAAGATCGTTTGGATGTTTGTGTGTGCACCCTTTCATGCGTTCTTCTCTTCTTTGTGGTGTGTTCTTCCACCTTTTTTCCTCATTCTTTCCAGTCCCATCAAGATTATTATGGCTTCTTGCATATGCCACTTGTAGTCTGTGGTTCTCATTCTAAAGAGGCAAATACAAAGAGTCATGCTATCAATTCATTCAATTGTCCCTTTCTCTCTTCAAGGGGCCAACTACCAACAATCACTAATTGTTCCATCCACCCCCGTGACTTCTTTTATTGGTCACATGGCTCTGCACATGTCTAGTACACTAAAGGTGTAAGGTTATGCTTATAAATCATAAGTAATATTGTTATAACAAATTCCTATTTTCCTCACTAATGTATTTTAGATTCTTCTGCACTCAACCATTTAATTAATCCTTGCTTCATCAATTTCCTATGGTGTATCATGGTCGATACTATAAATGTTGTTCCTTCTCATTCAATGGTTTGGTGTTTTTATTAAATTAAACATATTCACATGTTTCGTAACATAAATTATGTAACCTTAACAAAATTACAGTCTCAGGGGAAAATGGGGCGTTACAAAAACTCTTACTCCAACACTTAGTTATCTTGTTATCTAGTGATTTCCATACTGCAAATCATATTAGCAACTCACAAAAAAAAATAGACTATTGAAATGTTCAACTCAATTAATATAGCAGAAGGAAAAAAAATTGGAAACCAAATCATGCACACATAAAACTTAATATTTTTTGGTATATACCCCTAGAAAAACCCCAGAGGGAAAACTAGTGCTGAGAATGATTTTATTATGCTAAAAAAAGGGCTTTCATAAAAAGGATAATGGCCCACTGAGAGAAATACAACTGTAGACAAACATGGAAAAGTTTGATCTGTTGTAGAACCCATAACTACATTCTTTTCGATATGTACACGACTGTCCTTACTACACACCTACATGCATGCGCTTGTCTCCACTTGCGTGTTGAGCACACACTTGTACTAAGAGGGGGGTGAATCAGTATAAGGACATATTTTTCTTTTTAACATTCATAAACCATAATGAAGAAATCACATAAATGTAACAACAAGAAGACACAATATTTAAATTGGAACCCTTTCGGGAGAAAACTGCAAAAAAATATTTTTATAAATTTTTAGACACCAACCTATAGGAGGCATCGATCTTATTTTATTTTTGTAGGAACCAACCTATAGGAGACATCAGTCCCCTTTTCTCTTTCTGTGCACCAACCTATAAGAGACACAAATCCTCTCTAATTTTTGTAGGCCCCAACCTACAAGAGACACCAATCCCCTCTGTTGTTTGTAGACACCGACCTAATGGGGACACCAATCCCTATAGTTTCTTGTTATGTAGGCACCAACCTACTTACAAGTTTACAAGTTATTCATATGCATTTCCTTCATTGGTTTTCTTTCTACTTCTGCGTTCACCAAATCTTCTTTGAGCTCGTTACTTCTTCTTTCACTAGATCTTCTCTGCACTTGCTACTTCTGATTTCGCAAGATCAAATCGGAAATCACTCCTAATTTTTCCATGTCTTCATCAGATCTTCTTTCTTATTCTTCTAGTTATTCCTTAGATATGCCTTTACAATTTTTTCTTTCTAGAACGACGAATCTTTTTTCTAGAACACTAGATATGATATTCACTAATATTTAATTATCTCTCCTTGAATTATATTCAATCATCACACCTCAAATGATATGCATCAAAATATTACATTTTAACCCATCCACACACTTTTTCTCATAACCCTTTTCTTCATTTATACTTTACAATAAGCTTTACATGAAAAGAATTGTTCATTTGAAAACTCATGACTTTTATTAAATAATAATTAATTCCCCCCCTTTTTATTTTTAATTCAATTTTTAACATACCATGGGTGAAGTAACACCATGGGTTTTAAATCCATGTGCACTTTCACTTTTACCTTTTTTTAATCTATTTTCATGTTTACTCCACTTTCACTTTTATTCTTTGTTTTAATCCACTTTCATGTTTAGTCCACTTTTATGTAAACTCTCCACTTCCACTTAACTTTTCCAATTTTGTATTTATTAAAGTCACATTTATATTTTAATACTTACTTAACTTTGACATAATGACAATAATTGATTCGACAATCTCCCCCTTTTTTCATTGATGGCAACCCTGTACTAAAAAACAAATAATCTTTAAAAAATAGAAAGAAGTCTCCCTTGTCTGCAACTCTCCCTATCTATAATTATCCTCCCCTTGTCTATAACTCTCCCCCAATATGTAAGTATCCCACTTTTACATCAATGGAAAAGGTGTTTTCCCCTTGAGTTGTGCTTCTTTGCTGACAAGATGAGAGGGATATCACTCCCAACTTTTGTCTGATATATTTATATGTTTCTCTTAGAAGGCATTTGGTAAAAGTATTTGCAACTTGTTCATTGGTGGAAATGTATTATATCTTGACACTTAGTTCAACTACCTGTTCTTCTTAGGAAGTGGTAATTGATAGGATTATACTTCATCTTTTTTTGCATAGTTCCTTTTTTTGTGTTGCTCACCCTTAGGCTATGTTTTCTCTTGTAGTTTTCTGAAGTAGCTCCCCCTATGAATGTATTATCTTTTCTTGTTGTAATTGTTGAGTCTTCTATGTTTTACCGTCACTCTGTTGAACTTCTCCTTTTTATACTTATTAAAAATCTGCCAAAGACTTGCTAAATGTTTGACTATCACAATATTGTTAGCTATTCACAATTGAAATGATTGACTTCCTTCAACATTTTCTCACAATCTACTGCTATAAAATGAATGGTTTGTTGTTTTTCAAAAAATGTCCATCTACAACTTATCACATCTCCATGTGGTTTGAATCTTCAAGATTCTATGTGTCTTCATAGCTTCTAAAATATCTAACATTGTCACATGTATGTTGTTGATTTGATAGTGCTTGAATGTCATCAAAAAACCATCCAATTGTCCTTCAAAAACACTTTCCTAAACATGGTCAATGTTGGTCACAATGTATAGAATATCTATGTGGATTTGTCTTTTATTTTTCCCAATAGATACCTCAAACCATGCCAACTCCCAAAGTTTCATACACCACTTACAAAGGCTTTTGAGGTTTTTCTTGGAAGAATGTGTAGAGTTGTCATCAAAATTTATTCCTAGCTATCAACAAAATCCTTCAAGGTATGAAGAAGGAATGTACAGAAAACTGAATGAAAATTATATGCATATTGCACAAAATATAACATCCTCCACTTGCACTTTTTTTGTCATCAACAATGCCTACCTCAATGGTAAAAACTTGCTCGAACATGATACAACAACACTCCTAAAGAAGTCTGAATATTGTCACCAACAATGCAAGATAATCAGTCTTTGTCAATCCAGACATTCTCTATATCCAACATAAGCAGTAGTACATCTCCAACAACAGTCAAACATGGTTGGGTTGATCTCAACAAATCCAAGTTCATTCAAAAATAAATAGTCGAGTCAACAAGAAGAAATAAATTGGGTTTGCATATCAAAAAATTCAAGTATTCCCCCTCTAATGGATCAATAAGTAGCAACAATAGTTCTTGTAAAAACTTCTAGTTGATAGAAAACCCAGTGGAAAATCTAGTCGAATGTCATGTTAGGTCAATTCCCAGTCGACCACTTCCAAGGAAATCATCAATAAGTAAGATAAGAACCACACGACTATACAGTCAATGGAACACAATGAAAGGAAGTTCTCAAACATATAGTCAAATGATTCCATGACCATCCATCAATCCAACCACAATATATCATGGCAGTCGGCACTAGTCCACAATCCTGACTTTCACGTCTCTTCTGCAGTGATATGAAATTATGATTTTCATTTCTTCAATTTTTATGGTGAGGATGATGAAATTATTATTTCCATTCACTTACAGGAGTAGAAAAACCTGACATATCAACAACAATGTCATTTGTGGAAACATGCTCAATTGTTGTCATGTGAGGAGCATGTATCTCATCAATCTATTCAACACAATCAACATTAGGTTTCTCTTCTAGAAAATGAGTCTGAACGCCTCCTGCAACAAATAGAACTTCCTTGGTTGTAGCAAGGCTAGGTGTAGGTAGGGAGGAAACAACAACATCATATCAAATACCAGTCTTAATGAATGAATACCTTTGATAATTGATGATATCATCTAAGATTTCAATACTCTTTTCAAACTTCAAGCTTCTATTCAATTGAATAGTTTTTTTCTCCAGTTCCTTTCTTAAGGAAACAATTTCATATTCTATCTCTTCACAATTTTCTCCTTTTTATTTAGTTGGATTCTCACCACTTATTCCATCCTTCTTGCCTCTTCTAATTGAACTTTTAGGATTATGATAATGTTTTCGGATTCTTCAAGGTTTTTTGACATTTTGTCTTTTGAATCATGATCCTCTTCTTCATATTTTTGCAACTTCTCTTTTTGTTTCAGATTATTTTTCCCAACCTTCTTTATTTTTCTTAAGGCACATATGAGTTCTTCTTCAAGATCTACTTCTCCATCTATTTTAATGTTTTCCTCTTCTTATGAATCTATTATTTATTTGTCTTCATCAATATTTGTTCGGTTTCCATAAAGAGAGTTTATCTCTGTCACTCTCAAAATTTCTTTCATTGCTTTCTTTAGATTAGTCATTGACCCCTTTTGAGTAGAGGCTCTTCTTCTGCTTATAAGAGTTCTTCCTCTTTTCATGCTTGTCCTGTTTTTGGATATTTTTGTGTTGATTTTGTTTTCTCTTTACGTTATAGTCTTCTTCATTATCACTACTTTCATTTTTCGCATATGGAAACTTAACAACAAAATGTCCTACTTTTCCAAAGTTAAAGCATTTAAAGTGAAACTTACCTTTGTATTTTCCAGATCCCTTTTTGAGTTTTCTCGAAAAATTTGCTTCGTCTACGTCTGATTCATAACTAGAAAAATCATTTGATTTTTTCTCTTTGTTCTTCATATTCTTTGAGGCTTTGAAATATGCTTCTTTATTTTATGGTTTTTACTTTCAGTCCTCATTTCACATGGAGTGAGGATCCCATGCAATTCATCCATTGTTAATTGATCAACATCCTTCATTTCCTTGATGAAGGAAACTTTGACATCAAATATTAAGGGGAGTGACCTCAACACCTTTTTCACAATCATTGGTCCTACCATTGTTTCACCAAGTCCTTTGATGATGTTGACAATTTCATCCACACAGAGGAGATAAGATGCAATGTTTTCTTGATCTTTCATCTTCAAACTCTCGAATTATCTTCTATGAGTTTGGAGCTTAGCATTCTTGACCTTGTCATCACCTTTATGGATGTTTTGAAGTTTGTCCCAAATTTCTTTCACGGATTTGCAATGCATTACTTTGACCACCTCTGATTCTGATAGTCCGTACAATATGGTGTTTGTGTCTTTTTCATCATTTTCACTAGCATTTTTCCTGGTTGTATATATTAGTGGAGTTGTTGGAGTTGTATAACCAATCATGACCTATTTCCAAATATAAAAAAAAAAAAAAAAAGACATTAGATATGTTTGCATCCTTATACTCCATAATTCATAGTTTGTTCTTTCAAACAACAAATCTCTTTTTGTAGAGAAACCTTCCTGACCTATCATGTGTGTTCTTGAGATCTACCTTCCAGTGTTTAGATTGTTTCCGAAGGAACCAGATCTAATTCCAATTGTTCAATACACACTTATACTGAGAGGGGGGGTGAATAAATATAAGGATATATTTTTATTTTTAATATTCATAAACCATAATGAAGCAATCACATAAATATAAGAACATGAAAACACAATATTTAATGTGGAAACCTTTTCGGAAGAAAACCGTAAAAACTTATTGTTTTAAATTTGTAGGAACCAAACTACAAGAAACAATGATCCCCTCTAATTTTTGTACGCACCAACCTATGGGAGACATTAATCCCCTCTTCATTTTGTAGGCACGAACCTACATGAGACACCAATCCCATCTGTTATTTGTAGGCACCGACCTACTAGAGAAACTGATCCCCACAATTGCTTTTTATGTAGGCACCAAACTACTTACAAGTTTACAAGTCCTTCATATGCATTTCCTTCACTGGTCTTCTTGTTGCTTTTGTCTTCACCAAATATGCTTTGTGCTCGTTATTTATACTTTCACCAGATCTTATCTACACTCGCTACTTATTCTTTCACTATATCAACTTGACAATCACTTATTCTACTTTTCATTTTCCTTAACCAGATATTATTGCTTCTTCTTATAGTTCTGATGTACATCTTCCTTTACAAGTTTTTCTTGCTAAATTTCTATATTTATTTGCTAGAACACTAGATCTGATCTTCTCTAGTATTTAATCATTGCTCCTTGAATGATATTCAATCACCACACCTCAAATGATATGCATAAAAATAATACATTTTCACCCACAAAAACACTTTTTCTCATAACCCTCTTCTTCATTTATACTTTACCATAAGCCTTACATGAAAAATCATGTTCATTTGAAAAGTCACAACTTTTATTAAATAATAATTTGTTGATACTGAGAGGGGGGTGAATCAGTATCAAGTACAAGTTAAAACCTTTTTCAACTTATACTTAAGCCATTCAATTATATCCAATGAGAAATTAACAATAGTATAAGAGTTACACCAATACACTACAATACACCATGCACAATATATGATAAATAATCAATAGTTATTGTTCAAGGGAAGTAATGACTTCCAAAGGTAGCTAAATCTTCCAAATGTAAAGGGAGGGATAAACCTCCAAGAAGAATATACAATCCTCCAATATCAATAGAGAGTTGAAATCTCCATCCTTTCCCCTTCCTACCACCCAAGAATATATGAGAGATAATAAAACTTTACATTAAATCATGACCATCAACTAACCATCACATAGAACCTGATAATGCTTCCTGATACTTCTTCAATTTCTGCAATTCTTCAATTCTTGGAATACTCTGATCCTATAGATAATATTACTCAATGTATTCTCTGAAACTTCTCCAAGTTTCACTCCTTGAATCCTCTCCAAAAAGAAGTTATAGAGAGAATGGTAGACCTCGTTCAATTCTGGTTTATTCAGGAGAGAGAACTTGTACAGAATGCCCCGCGCTCAATATTTAACATTAGATTCTGAAACTCGCAACAAGAAACTATAGTCCGTACTATTTCCAATGCAATTTGTCCCACTTCATTTGGATTCTCTATGAAGAAGTTATGATTGTTTTACCCGGAACACATGTTTATTTACTAGCTTTAGGACTGGTCAAAAACCCTATCTTCCACAGAGTGTATCTCCGTAATTATAGTGAATCAAGAGATGAAGCTTTTACCATGGGTACCTTGGTATGTCTTCTCAATACCATAGAAATTCCACCATCTGAATCATTCTGGAAAAAAATTTATAGCGAAAATGGTAAGATGACCTGAAAATAACATACCTTAGAACACATCACCAAAAGACTTCATCCTCCCTTGAAATCTGGCCTTCTTTACTTCTGATTTCCTCTTAAATTAGACTTGTGTATCAAATGAATGTATAATGATGTGTATTTATACCATTTATGTCACTTTTTTTTAACATTAGCGCTTACCTGACACTTTCTTATTTTGTAATTATTTTCTTTAATTATCTTCAGGGCCTACATGTACTTCCTTCTTCAATTCACTTTGTCATCTTCAAAAAATCATTTCTCCTCAACCATAAGGATCCACGTGGCGTGACACATACCACCAGAAACAAAATTATGTATTATATCCATCCATGGGTGTTGTATCTGCATGTGCATTGTCCTTCATTTCCAAATACCTTCATCAATCTTGCGGTCCAAAACCCATGACTAGGGTTGACATCAATGACAACAACCAATATTCCAAAAATATCCCCCTTTGTCATTAATGGAAACACTCATTCTCCCCCTATCATCATGATCCCAATTTCTCTCCCCCTTTGATATCAATGGAAAAGGGTAGGGCTTCTCCCCCTAAGTTTAATGGAAAAAGATAACTCTCTTCTTTGGGGCTACTCCCCCCTGAACATGTGGCACTCAATAATACTTCATTCTTATTTTTGGTCTTTGGGAATTTTTCTTCCTTAGAATCCTTTTCTGTGGCTTCTATCTTCTCTCTATTCTTCATGTCTAGGATGTATATGTTGTTCGGTTTTCTTGTTACAGTTGCAACCAATCTTCCTGAGTTATTTTCTCTGATTTTACATTTTCGGGAGTCAAACGTAAGAGTGTATCCTTGATTACACATTTTACTAAAACTGAGTAGATTATGCTTCAAGTATTCAACCAATAGGACATTCTTTGCTTTTAATTTTTTTCTTCCAATCTCTATTACACCTTCTCCAAGTATTTTGGTAGATGAGTCATCTCCAAATGCAACATTTCCACCCTTTCTCTTCAAGCTGATGAATTTGTCTTGATCCTCGGTCATGTGTGAAGAACATCCACTGTCTATGTACCATTCATCTTCTTCTTTACATTCTTTAGTGGTTAATGCTATTCAACAATCTTCATTGTTTGGAATCTCTTTCCTTCTCCATACTGTGGTTGGCATAGGGACATATTCATTCATATATCTGCAATCTAGTGCTTTGTGACCAAGATAATTACATTTGTAGCATACAATATTTTTGTCCATCAATGGGGAAAATGAATTATAACTTATGTTGAAAAATCCACGATTATTTCCATATATTCTATTTACACCATTCATGTTTCTTGCGTATTTGTTCCTTTCATTGATTCGGCAATTAATTTCCTTATGTCCAAATATTTTGCAAGTATAACAATGACCAAGATTTTTTTTTTGATATCTTGGAGTAAGTCTCCTTCTTTGTGATGTAGTCCATCTGGGTTCATGATCTACTCTTTTGTAGTTTCCTTCATAATGATTGAAGCTTCTTTGATTCCTAAAGGTAGGAGGTCTTCTTGGATATTCATCTCTTTTGTAATCATTCCTTCTTTCTGGTATCCTGGTCCACTTCTCATCAACTATCTATGTAGATATTTCTTCAACCTTCTTGTTGGTATTTGCATCTTCTTTGTATGAAGTTTCACCCATGCATCCAAGATATGTTAAGTCTCTTGGCACTTGAGAGTTTCTTAAGCTCTTCCTCAATGAGACACCTTATTGTTCAAGTTTCTCACAATCTTCTTCTTTCTTCATCATTTGGACATTCCTTACTTCTCCTATTCTTATTTCTTCTTCGAGTAGAGTTTTCAAGGAAATGTTTTCTTCTCTTAGTTTATCAAAGTATTCTAATTGTTTCTTCAAACTTACAACTGTCTTTTCACAACTGACCAATTCACTTCTTAGTTTTCTATGCGTGTCTTTGAGCTTGCTATTTTCAATTTCAACATGCTTCAATTTATTAAGATTCTCATCTTCTTGTTGAATAATTTTTGCTTTATGATTTTCTTCTTCTTCATTGGACTTTTCTTCTTCAATGTCATCTCTTTTAATCCTTGGATTAGGACATTCAAATTCAACATGTCCTACTCCTTCACAATTAAAGCAAAAGAACTGACCTCTATTTGCTTCTTTGAAATCTAAGATGTTGTAATTTGCTTCAACTTCTTCTTATTCTTCTTCTGTTGCTTCTTCCCTTGCATAAAGGTCTTGTAGCTTGTCCCAAATCTCTTTTGATGATGCACATGATTCCACCTTGGATTTCACTAAACTAGTCAATCCATCCAGGATGGTATCTATTGCCAATTTGTTGTTCCTTTTCGCTTCCTTCTGAGCTACAATCTTTGGTTTCTTCAAAGCATTGTATCTTGAAGCAACTAAGAACCAAACATCTGCCCCAAGAGATTTCAAGTAAGTTTCCATTCTATTACTCCAGTATTCAAAATTGATTCCATCAAATGGTGGAATCCCATTTGGAATTTTGTCTTCCATTTCTCCTTAGGATCTTCCTTCCAGTGGTTAAACTGTACTGAAGGTAACCCTCTCTGAAACCAATTGTTGATACTGAGAGGGGGGTGAATCAGTATCAAGTACAATTTAAAACCTTTTTCAACTTATTCTTAAGAAATTCAATTATATCCAATGAGAAATGAACAATATTATAAGAGTCACACCAATACACCACAATACACCATGCACAATATATGAGAAATAAACAATAGTTATTGTTCAAGGGAAGTAATGACTTCCAAAGGTAGCTATAGCTTTCAAATGTAAAGGGAGTGATAAACCTCCAAGAGGAAGATACAATCCTCCAATATAAAGAGAGAGTTTAACTCTCCATCCTTGACCCTTCCTTCCACCCAAGAATATATGAGAGATAATAAAACTTTACATTAAATCATCACCATCAACCAACCATCACATAGAACCTGATAATGCTTCCTGAGACTTCTTCAATTTCTGCAATTCTTCAATTCTTGGAATACTATGATCCTGTACATAATATTACTCAATGTATTCTCTGAAACTTCTCCAAGTTTCACTTTTGAATCCTCCCCAAAAAGAAGTTATAAAGAGAATGGTAGACCTTGTTCAATTCTGGTTTATTCAGGAGAGAAAACTTCTATAGAATGCCTCGTGCTCAATATTTAACATCAGATTCTGAAACTCGCACACAAGAAACTAAAGTCCATACTATTTCCAATTCAATTTGTCCCACTTCATTTGGATTCTATATGAAGAATTTATGACTATTTTATCTAGAACACCTGTTTATTGACTAGCTTCAGGACTGGTCAAAAACCCTATCTTCCACAGAGTGTATCTCTATAATTATAGTGAATCAAGAGATGAAAATTTTACCACAGGTACCTGGATATTTCGTCTCAATACCATAGCAATTTCACCATCTGAATCATTCTGGAAATTTTTTTATAGAGAAAATGGTAAGATGACCTAAAAATAACATACCTTAGAACACATCACCAAAAGACTTCATCCTCCCTTGAAATCCGACCTTCTTTACTTATGATTTCCTCTTAAATTCGACTTGTGTATCAAATGAATGTATAATAATGTGTATTTATACCATTCATGTCACTTCCTTTTAACATTAGGACCAACCTGGCACTTTCTTATTTTGTAATTCTTTTATTTAATTATCTTTAGGGCCTACATGTACTTCCTTCTTCAATTCACTTTGTCATCTTCAAAAATTCATTTCTCCTCAACCATGAGGATCCACATAACATGCCACATACCATCGGAAACAACATGATGTATTCTATCCATCCATGGGTGTTGTATCTGCATGTGCATTGTCCTTCATTTCCAAATACCTTCATCAATCTTGCGGTCCAAAACCCATGACTAGGGTTGACATCAATGATAACAAGCAATCTTCCAACATAATTAACTTTCCCCCTTTTTTATTTTTAATTGACTTTTTAACATACCATGGGTGAAATAACACCATGGGTTTTAAATACATTTTCAAATACCATGTGAACTTTCACTTTTACCTTTTTTTAATCCATTTTCATGTTTACTCCACTTTTACGGGAACTCCACTTTCACTTTTACATTTTATTTAATCCACTTTCATGTTTACTCCACTTTTACGTAAACTCCACGTCCACTTAAATTTTCCACTTTTGTATTTATTAAAGCCACATTTATATTTGAATACTTACTTACCTTTGACATCAAGAACAATAATTTATTCAACATGGCACCCACATACATGTACAAAAATCCTATACAGAAAACTTTGTATGACACAACTCTTCCCCAGGGCTTCATTTGAGTGAAACCCACTTCCGACAACCTCTATTCTTTATTCTCCTTGATATGATCTCTATATGGAAGTCCTTCTCCACCTATCAAAGATCTTGAATCACAATCCTTTGTGATCCAACTCCCTTTGTACTCTATCAATCTCTTTTGATCAACCTGACAAAGATGCCTCAAGTGTCTTCCTCCTTCACCCTATCCTTGATTTTATAATAATGAGTTATAATCTACTTCTAATCTCCAAAGTGACTGACAATTGAGATTACTTCTCACACTCATGAGATTTAGATTACATGCTAATTACTTTTAGCATTTCCTTAAATAAATCATTTTATTAAATAATTAATTAATAAAATCACTTTACTTTAATAATTCCTTTAACTAAAGTAAAGTCAAGGATATAAGGATGTGTATGACTTCCACATGATAGAAACCAATCCAATGTGGAAATATCTATGTGATGATACATGCATCAACAATGCTGACGTGGCATGACATGTCATCACCCCTTTCCTTCATCGACCATCGACCGTTTCTCTTGGATGAACCGAACACCTTGCTAATTCTGCCACCACCCGACCATCAGCAATTTCCTGTTGGCGACTAAAATAATTTGATAATTCAGCTAACTTGACTATCGGTCGTAGACGCTTTCCTTTGGCCAACTCCAACACTTAGAAAAATTCAACTAAACTCCTGATGATTTTGGATCGTTGATCTCCCATAAAAAAATAATCTCGACTGTCAATC
This sequence comes from Picea engelmannii, assembly GCA_009831015.1. Lineage (NCBI taxonomy): Eukaryota > Viridiplantae > Streptophyta > Pinopsida > Pinales > Pinaceae > Picea > Picea engelmannii. The sequence continues at coordinate 180,456 of ML821449.1, forward strand.
TACCAACTTCGTCCAACTTTGTCGACACTCGAACATCAACCATTGATCATAGGAGATTTATTTTGGTTGAACCAAACTCTTCGCCAATTCCGCCGACCCGACCATCAACCGTCGGTGATTCTTCTTGGCGAATTTCAACACTTAGAAATTTCGACCAAATCCCCGATGAATTTGGATTGTTGATTTCCAAGCCAAGATGATCTTGATTGTTGATCGAATTCAACTCCCAAATGACTAAAACTAATCTAGACATTCAATCTGCTCCACTTTGCAAACCTATGAAATTGAATCCTGGTTGTTGATTGGCCCCAACCTTCCAATGATCGAAAGTGAATCCATATCGTTGATCCGTTCCATTTTCCAAACCATCGAAAATGAATATTTACTATCGATTTTCTCAACCTTCCAAACGAATGAAACTTTATATATTTTTAAATTTATCAAAGTGAATTTGGACCATTGATCACGAGATCAAACATGATCTCGACTGCCAATCCACTAAATTTCCTGCAACTCTACAGTGGCCATTAAAACATGAATTTCGACCTTCCAAGTTGAATTTAGTTCTACAACTCTATAGATCAACTCCATTAAACCCTTTTAAACAATTATGATTCATTTAAACTTGAATCTTGCTCACGAATTTGGGGATTTCTTTGATTTTTCACCATTTTCCCTCAAATTCACATATACCAAAATTTGCAGCAATGAATTTTCCCAATTTCCATTGGTTTTTGTCCCATGCAGGTCAAGGGTTTTACCCATAGCTCTGATACCATAATGTAATGTCACCCAACCCAATCGAGGAACATTATAGTGTGAAATAACTCATAAATTTAAATTTTAGAGCTAACTAATTAATTTCCTGTAGCTTCCAACTACAAATTACAACTAGATTTAACTGTTAAATGTTACAATTATTTACATGCACCTACAAAATGCTAAAATAAACATGAAATTAAATGAATAAACCAACATAGAAACATATAAATTCTTCTCAAATACACATAGTTCATGCACAACAATTTAACTCTTAAATACAAGACACAAAACAAATAAAACACTTATATTTCAAATTATTTGTGCAACCAACTGCTTGGGATGGATGTTCCACCCAACCATAGTCTTGTTGTTCCAAATATCAATAGCAAGTCACCCCTGAGATGAGGCTAGTAATTCACAAAAGAGGGTGGTCTCTCACTATCCACTCACAACTCATAAAACTCATAACCCACTGGTATTTTCCTACAACTATCTCGATTTTATACTAGATCTCTTCCTCTTGACCTACCCAACCCAAGGAATGTACCCCTTCATTGATCTCAGTCCCTTGGGCATCCCATTTGTTTATCAGGGTCTCTCTAGCACATGAAAGCAAGAATCTTTCAGCTAGGAAATCAAGGGAACTCACTAATAGGAAAACTACCAACAAGCCACAACAAACACTTGTTAAAATGAAACTCACACAGAAGTTCACTCTTCAATCCTGAAAACCTATCTCTTCAGTATTCAACTCCAAATATGCTCCAAAAACACTCCACTATTCTTTAGAATTCTACCTCCATGGTTGCTCTAGCTCCAAACCCTCTTTCTTTCTCTCTTCTTGTTGTTCATGCACAAAAACTTAATGTGTAAAATTGTTGTAGTTTACCATATGAATTTTATCTCCTTTGGCTTGCTTGATTGACTCACACACTTCTCCAAGATGATTGTACTCAAACCCCATGCTTCCAATAACTATGGTATGTGACTTTTTACACCCACCTTCTTACATGCATTCAATGATTGGATTTGGGAACACTCAATCAAAAACTAGAGTTTAGTATATAGTCATAATAAAATTTAGGAATGTTGGTGAAATTAATAGACATGGGTAATTACCCCTTGGACCCCTCTTGGAGATTATCCTAGACTCCCCCCTCTCTTGTGGATTAATTTAGCCCCCATCTTTGTCCATGTCTCCTTAGAATCTAGTATCACATTTTATTACTAAAATTTAGAAATACAATTCATATATACATCGCTTTGGCCATAGCCACACATTATATCCACACTAAACATAAATTAAACTAGGGATTATAGTGGGGATGTTACAATCTGTGAAACTTGTACGTTGAAGCTTGCACTATTCTGTGTGCACTTTACCATAATACCTACAATGTCCATAGTACCCGATCCTTCTCTCTCTCTCTCTCTCTCTCTCTCTCTCTCTCTCTCTCTCTCTCTCTCTCTGGCTTGGATATATAGATGGAATTCCTTATCCACATATCCAAGATCTCTTTGAATCATAGTCCTTCGTAGTCGAATACTCTCCATGTCAAATCAATATCTCTCGATCAATCTGTCAAGTGTCTTCCTCCTTCACCCTAGCCTTGCTTTTATAAGATTGAGTTATGAACTAACCATAATATCCAAAGTGATTGACGCTTGAGATTACTTCTCACCTCACTTGAGATTAATGGTTGTTATTTAATTCACTAATGTTGATTAAATCATTTCTTTAAGTAAAACTCAACTCACTAATTAAATCACTTTACTTTAATAATTCCTTTAATTAAATTAAAGTCTCAAGGTAGAAGGATTTGGATGATTTCCACACGTCTAGACACTTATACATGGGTGGAAATACTTGTACGATGCTACCAACATCAACATTAGCAGCTTCAAATGTTTTTACCATAACTACAGTGGTAAAAATATATCCCATCCTAAGATTTCCATCAAATAGTTTACACACAATATAACAACGATTCATAGTAGTTTTTCTAGTGAAATGATTAGAAATTTAAACTTAAAACTAATAGGAAAATTTTGAGATATTTTTTGGATTACATGTGAATTATCAAATAGTCTACACAGAATGTAGAAATAATTCAACATAGTTTTTCGAGTGAAATGATTACAAATTTGAAATTAATTAATAATTCTATATCGATACCCAGAAACAAGGGTGGCTATACACAGACTAGGTATACAAAGTCTATCATGCTTTCATGTTTTTTAACTTCATATCTAAAACTAAGAACTATCTAAAATCCTATGAAGTTTGGATAATTAGGGATATTTTGAATTAGAGAATTTCCAATTTTCTCAGGTAGAATTTGAACAATATGCTTTTGTGAAATTTGTGTACGAAGCTCTTTGAATATTATTGTTGCAAGATATATGATTTCTATGGTATAAGAGATAAATATATAGCTATATTTACCCCTTTTATTAAGGAGATAACTTTACGTAAATTTAACTAGATCTGCTCTCCTTAAAGGCTTTCTTTGATCTTTCCTCAACCTCTAACCAATTTTTTATTTTTTTTCCCCTTAAAATTTTCCAAAAACTTGTGCAAGAAATTTCTTTTTGCATCTCATAAAACATTTCTCACCTGTGTTGTATTGCACTCAAAGTTATTTTGTTTGTAACACAACACATATCGCACCAAAAATGACTTTACTCACGACATAAAATATATCACACCAACAACGAATTTACTCACGACACAACACATATCACATGAAAACCATTTTTGGTTGCGGCATATCGCATCATGCCAAAGTTTACTTTTGTGTGATATATCGTACTTCCTCAAAATTTCTTTTCTTGCAACATATCAAATCGCTCCAAAGTTTATTTTTGTGGGACACATCACACTTTCCAATGTTTTCCCTCTCCTTACATATCCCAAACAAAATTTCACACATGTGACATATTGCATGGACTGAAACTTTAGAGGGGCATGACGTGTCACATAAACAAATTGTTTCATTGTGATACAAATGTTCCCATGACATATCTCACCTAAAATTGTTTTAAACATCATACACAATGCTCCAAATACATGTCACACCAAAAATTGTTTTAAGTATGATACACAAGGTTTAAAAGAAAAAAAACATGTCACACTCTAAATAAAATTTCATGTGATACACGTGAAGGGTGCATAAGAACATGTTTCATAATATGGTCGCATCCAAAATTTTATTTCATGCAATACACTCCAAAATCACATTGCACCAAAATTTAAGAGAGGTGTGACACTGGGATTTTCTAAGGAAAGCTCATAGCAAGGATTTTCTTAGGCCTATTCAAAATAGATGCTTTTGCATGCCCATATTGAACCCATATGATATGTTTAAGGAAAAACATAGAGACGTACATATGTATAGAATTGTATTTCCTGTATGACAAAGATTCATAAGCATATAACATGTAAAACCCCCACTATAATCCCTAGTTTAATGAATTCTTATGTAAATATAATGTGTGGCTACGACCAAAGTGATGTATATGCGAAATGTATTTACAAGTTTTAATAAATAAAATGTGATTCCAACTGCTAAGGGGACATGGAAAGATATTAGTGATAAATTAATCAAAAAGAGAGGGGAGGGCATAGGAGAATTCCTAATAGATGGGTTCAAGGGGGAATTACCCATGTCTATTAATTCAACCCATTTTCCTAAATTTTCTATTGGTATATGAAATTTTTAGTTTCGGATTGAGTGTCCCCAAATCCAATCATTGAATGCATGTAAGAGGGTGGGTGTGAGAAGTCACATTCCATAGTTATTGAGATCATGGGGGATGAGGACAATAATCTTGGGGAAGTGTGTGAGTCAAGCCAGCAAGACAAAGGAAGGAAATTCATATGTGTAGTTACAACAAATTTTACACATTCAGTTTTGGTGCATGAGCAACAAGTAGAGAGAAATAAAGAGAGCTTGGAGATGGAATATCCATGGAGGGAGAATTCTAGAGCATGTTGGAGTGTTTTTGGAGTGATTTGAGATGAAGACTGAAGAACCAGGTTGTCATAAATAAAGAGTGAACTCCATAGTGAATTGCATTGTAACAACAAGTGTTTGTTGTGGGTTGTTGGTAGTTTTCCTGACAACAAGTTTCCTTGAGTTCCTAGCTGAGAGATTCTTGGTTATTTGTGCCAAAGAGACCCTGATAAATGAATGGGATACCCGAGGTAATAATATCAGTGAAGGGGTACATTCCTTGGGTTGGGTAGGTCAAAAGGAAGAGAGATGGTTGAAAATCAGGATAGCCATAAGATAATATAAGTGGGTTGTGGGATTTCTAAGTTGTGAGTGGACAATGAGAAACCACCTTTTTTGTGGATAACTAGCCTCAGCTCAAGGGTGACTTGTTTCTAATATTTGGAACAACAAGTCTATGGTTGGGTGGAACGTTTGTCCCAAGCAGTTGATTACACAACTCATTTGAAATATATGTGTTTTATCTGTTTTTTGTCTTGTATTTATGAGTTAAATTGTTGTGCATGAACTTTGTGTATTTGAGAAGAATTTATATGTTGCTATGTTGTTTTATTAGTTTCATTTCATGTCTATTTTCACATGTTGTAGATTCATCTAATTTATGGTAATATACAACAACTAAATATGTATGTAAAACATAGTTGAAAGCTACATGAAATTAATTAGTTAGTAGAAATTTTAATTTGTATGATTATTCCACACCGTAATGTTCTTTAGCTGGGATGGGGAATGTTACATTATGGTATCAGAGCATCTGGTTCAAATTATGGACCCGTATGGGAAAATAACTAGAGCGAATTGATGTAATTATCTATTGTATTCTTTGGTCCGTGTAAATTTGGGGAAAACAAAGAAGTTGGAATGAAATCCCCAAATTCGTGGGTGAATTTTGAGATTGAATCCCTCAGGGAAGTCAAAGAGATGATATAGGGCATAATTTTGTAGGTTACAAATCTAAATATCACCTCTAAGGTAAAAAAAAATCATATTCTAATAGTTTTTGTAGTGTTGGGAAGATTTTGACGAATCAACGATTGAGATCACTTTGATAACAAGATCAACGATCGAGATTTGTTGTGATAAATTTAAAATTTTATAAGGGTTTTGACCATTTGGAAGGTCGAACAAATTGATGATCAAAATTAAGTTGAGAGATTGGGAAAATAATGCAGATCAACGATCCATATTTACCTTGGTTTTCGGTCAAATTTTCTAAGTGTCGAAATTCTCCAACATAATTCGTCGATGGTTGGATCAACAAGTTTGGCAAAGAGTTGGTTTGACCAAAAGAAGTATCTTGTTGTTGATGGCTCATGATTGGGGATCGGCAGATTTTTGGAGAAATTTTTCATGTGCCCAAAGGAAATCTCTAATCATCGATGGTCGATGATCAGGGGTCGAAAAATTTTGGGTGAAAGTTTCACATTCCCAACAAAAATATCTGACCACCGATGGTCAACAATCAAGGGTTGGAAAAATCAATGCGACGTTTAAATTATTCCAAGAGAAACTGTCGATGGCCAATGAAGGAAATAGGAGGTGACATGTCATGCCACATCAACATCCATGTGTCATGCCATGTCATCCAAGTTGATGCCTCATGATGACATGTCATTCCATGCCATCATATACATGTCATGCCACATCATCATATTTACCATGTCGATAAAGAGATGGTTGATTTCTGATGGTTTGGGTTCAAAGAGAATTGGACAATGGTCGATGGGTGATAATCAGGCATCAAGGAGATTCATGGAAAAATTTGGTTTGGTAGTGAGAATCATCGATTGACTGATCGTTGATGTAGTGTCAGAGATCAATGATTGAGATTGTTTTAAGTTGTCAATCGACAATGAAAATTAATCTACTAGCTTGGGGAAGGTTTAGTGGATCAACGATTAATATTTCTCCCAATTTGAGATCAACAGTGCATATTTAAAGGGATGTTACAGTAGTAAAACAATCAATTTTATATGAAATTTTTTGAATTTTTCATATTTGTGAAGGTCATTAACTTATGGGGCAATTTTAAGGACCCTAAATGATTTTTTTAGATAATAAAAACCAACAAAAATAGAGTGTACCAAAGTACACTATGTATCTACAACTCAAATAAAATAACTCAGAGAGATATATCCAATGAGTTATTTCGGGTGAAAAACATATCTCATATGAGAAAGTTACAGTCAAAATAGTAAGGGTAAAATTTTGGCACCAGATTTATTTCATAGGGCATAACTCCTTGCTCGGAAGTTTGTTTGGGGCACATGAGAAGTCTATGGAAATATTTTGAACCATAAAAGATAGCCATAGAGTTGGATTTAGAATCTTGATATGTAAAAATGTGCAATAAGAAAAATAATACACTTGTAGCATATAGGGATAAATTGGGTAAAATAGTCAAAACTTCTCTAGACCATAACTTTCATCTTGGAGCTCGGATTTGAGAAACAAAATAGTCAATGGAAAGGTCTTGAGGACAATAAGAGATATTTTTTCCACTCATAATTTTTAATTGGGCATTAAAATTTCTCAAAAAACAATAAAGTGTTTTCTGTAGCAGTAAATAAGTGGAAAATTGCAACATGTAAATGTTATAACTTTTCACTTAGAACTCAAATGGAGGCATGAGTACAACCGTTGGAAAGTTGTTTCATAGATGAGTGCATATAAGAGATCATATTTTTATTTGGTGCATTGTGTCATTAATAAATTGGGATAAATAATATCTTTTATTCTAATTGTTGAAATGTGTTATGTTATGCATGTTCTCCCAATAATTATTACATGCAATTTTTTTGCAGAATTAGAGGTACAATAAAGAAAGTTTGGTTCTTATATGAGGACTTGAGTTATGGAAGCTGATCATGGATCTTACAACCATGAGGAGGAGATCATAGGTATTCATTTCAACATGGGTAATGCTGAGACAAAGTCAAATGGGAGAAGAGATATGCATGAGCTTGTAATTATGAGAAGCTTACATATAGAAGTGCAAAGCTACTGTAGATTTTAACCTTGTATAATATTTTACTGTAAACAAAATTTCAATAAAAGAACAAAAAATATACAATGGAAAATACACACATTACACAAGTATTTTCCCCCTGGAAACCCAAACCGGGAAAACCAACATATTCTATATTCATTCACATCATACATTGTTTACAATACAATATACATATAGGAGCCAATGACATCCAAAACCCTAATCCAATGACTCGTATTAGTAAACAACCCTAATTCCTTAACCGGAAATAGAAAACCATGTGCCGAAAAATCGCCCATAACTGGACATGAAAACTGAGGACCCCCCAAAAATGGACATGAAAACTAAGGAATTTTTTTTGGGGGGGGGGGCACTACCCTCAAACCCCTGCGAAGGGGGGATCCGCCCCCGTACAACCCCCCTCTTACCCCCTGCATTCCCAATGCAACGTAGACACTAGTTTTAGTCATGTAAAGAATATAACACATATCCAACATTCTCCCACTTGTTGTTTTATTTGCATATAGGGGGTTACATGGTTACACAGTCAGTAATCTAGGGAAACAATGCCCATAGATCCTCTACACCAAGAGATATTCTCAGTGCTCACAGATTTTGTTAATGAATCTGCAACATTCTTCAAAGCGTCCACCTTCATCAATTACATTTTGTTTTCTTCATCAATGTCTCTCACAAAGTGATATTGAACATCAATATGCTTTGTATTTGAATGATAAATCAAGTTATTCACCAGAAAAATTGCATTGTCACTGTCATAATCTATCCTTATAGCTTGTTGTACCAACCCAATACCTGAACACAATATTTGTAACCATATTGATTCCTTGATTGCATGAGTGGTTGCCATGTATTCATCTTATGTAGTTGAAAGTGCCACCACAAACTGTCTTTTGCTCATCCAACTGATTTCTCCTCTAAATAGGTTAAACACATACCCTGTTGTAGATCTCCTACGATCCAGATCTCCATCCCAGTCTACATTCACAAAGCCATGTATGTCCAACACTTTGTCCAATCCTCGTCTTCCTTGGTAGTACAATCCATAGCTAGTAGTGCCGCGCAAATACCTGAAAACCCTATTTATTGTTGTCCAATGCTCCTTCCTTGGTTTTGACATATACCTTCTCAAAACTCCCACTGCATGTGCAATATATAGTCTAGTACAGACCATTGCATACATCAAACTGACAACCGCACTCGCATATGGAACAAGAGACATGTCCTCATCCTCTTCTTATGTTTTGGGACACTGATCCACATATAAATTTACACCTACATGAATAGGGACCTTGACCGGTTTACATTCCTGCATATTAAACCTATACAATATTGTCTCCACATATTTTCTCTGATTTAACTAGAGTTTAGGATTTTTCCAATCTCTTTTAATTTTCATGCCCAAAATGAAATTTGAAGCACCAAAATCCTTCATGTCAAATTTAGAGTACAACTACGTTTTCACATTCTGGATAATCTCCTTGTTGTTTCCTATCAACAACATGTCATCCACATACAAGACCAAATAAATCAAATGATAACCAATTGATTTTAAATACACACAATTATCCTCTTTTCTTCTTGTGAAGAAAAGTCCCAACATATAAGTATTAAATTTTTTATACCACATCCTTAGTGATTGTTTTAAACAATACATGGAATTTTTCAGCTTGCATACCAGTTCCTTCTTTCCCTTCAAAACAATTCCTTTTGGTTGCTTCGTGTAGATTTCTTCATCCAAATCCCCATGTAGGAATGGTCTCTTCACATCCATTTGTTCTACTTCAAAATCAAATGCAGTGATAACAGATAGAATAAATATAATAGAGGTTAACTTGGAAACATGAGAAAAAATCTCACCAAAATAAATTGCCTCAACCTAGGAAGAACCCTTTACTACTAACCGAGCTTTGTATGTCTCCACTTTGCCTTCTGCATTCAGATTCTTTTTAAATACACATTTCCTACCAATGGGATTTCTTCTAGTCGGAAACTTCACTAGATCCCAAGACTTATTCTTATCCAAGGCTACCATTTTTTCATCCATGTCCTTTTTACAGAGTTTTCCATCCTTTGAATCTGCTACCTCCCTGACAGATATAGGATCGTCATCAATAATAGAAAAGAAAATTTTGAATGAAAATCAGGTGGAGTATATCTTTCTGGTTTCCTTCTTTCTTGAACCGATCTCCTCAATACTAGAGTATGCGGTTCTTCTTATTTTGATTCCTATTTTTCTGTAGAGTTTGATTCATCATCCTTTAAATAAAACTCTATTTTATCTGGTTCTTCCTTACTTGGTAGGACATCATGTTTGAGAACATATTTGATTTCTCTAAATACCACATCTCGGCTATACACAACCTTCTTGGTTTCTGGGTTCCAAATATTATACCCTTTGAGACAATCTTTATACCCAATAAAGATACACTTTTAAACCTTCTTATCTAGATTACTCCTATTTTCATTTGGAACGTGAACATAGGCCTCATAAACAAATACCTTGAGATGTGTGAGATATGGTTTCTTACCATCCGATACCTCATGTGGATTATTGTAATCCATTGCTAATGAGGGTGATCGATTGACCATGAAACATGCAATACCCACTACCTATGCCCATAATTCTTTCCCTAACCCGACACCACTGAGCATGCACCTTGCTTTTTCCATTAGTGTCATGTTCATCCTTTCTACAACTCCATTCTGTTGAGGTGTATATGGAGTAGTATCATGCCTTTCTATACCACACTTCTTACATAATTCTTCAAATTCATTCCCATAGAACTCTCCACTATTATCCATCCTCAACACCTTAATTATTTTCTCTGTTTGATTCTCAACAAGAGCCTTAAACTCTTTAAACCTGTCAAAGAATTCATATTTCTTCCTGGGGAAATATATCCAAGTATTCCTCTAGAATTCATCTATAAAAGAGGAATAGTACACAAATTTTCCCAATGATGGAACCGACACAGGTCCAAACACATCATTGTGCACTAGCTGTAAAATTTTGTCTGCCCTCGTTGCACCAGAGGGGAATCTTACCCAATTTTGCTTCCCATATACACAATGTTCACAAAAATCAAAATCCATAGAGTAGTTAGATATAACTTCAACCATACCTTTACTGTGTAGTAGTAAAAAACCCTTCTCTCCAATATGCCCCAGTCTTTGATGCCACAACATAACCTTTTCTCCGGAGAGTATTGTAGGAGTTCTTTCTTCTTCAACTCCAATATCGGGAACAATGGAACTATTAAACCCATAACTAATAGTGCTTCCTTGTAGATTATACAGAGTTCCAAACCGAACTCCCTTCATCAAAACCATTTCTCCTCGAACCATCCTGCAAGTTTCCTTTTCAAATATTGTTTTTACCCCTACATCGTCCATTTTTCTTACAAAAATCAAATTTCTGGCCAATCCTGGGATGTGAAGAACACCATGTAGTGTTCTGATCCTTCCATCTATGAGCCTCAACTTGAATTTTCCTCATCCTATGATTCTGGTTGTCAAGTAATAACCGAGGAAAAAATTACCTCCATCATACCTTTCATATTCATAGAACCACTCCTTGTGGGGAGTCGTATGAAAGGATGCACCTAAGTTAAAAAACCATGCCTCATGATTTGCATGTGTTCTTAAATAAGCCAAGTACACATCCCCTCCTTCTTCCTTAGAGGTCTTTTCTCCTGTAGAAGGAGATTCTTTAGATCCCTTCTTTTTCTCAACTTTGGATCTACACTGCTTCTTGTAGTGCCCTTATTTTCCACATCTTCGGCATACCTTTACAAACTTTCCAGGATATTTAGATCTACCCTTAGACTTAGATATCCCACTTGAGGACTTAGATCTATTTACTTCTTGGGAGCGTCATGCAAATAATTCATCTGTGCTCCATCCTTCCATGTTCTTCCGTCTCATCTCCTCCGACAACAAGGATGAGACCACTTCATCAAACTTCAAGGAAATTTTATTACTACCTATGGCCACAACCAAACTATCCCACGAGTCTGGTAAAGAGCACAGTAAACTGATACACTTATCTTCATATGAAATTTTAATCTCAATAGATAATAATTGACTTACCATAGTATTGAAGGCGTTCAAATTCTCTGCCACTGAGACTCCATCTCTCATCCTCAGGTTATACAACTTCTTTCTCAAGAATAGTTTATTTACTAGGGACTTAGAATGATACAACTTCCCCAACTTATCCCATAAATCCTTGGCCATAGATTCCTTTGGCACATTCAGTAATACCAAAACTATTGTTGCCTTCCTATCCAACTTTTTTCAGTCATCTATTGAAGTTCCAGTAGGTGTAGTACCCGGATCCATCGTGATCCATTGATCTCTGTCCACCAACATATATTCCATATTCAACTTCCACAACTCAAAAAAAATTCCATTAAACTTCTCAATCTCCATTTTCGAACTGCTCGCCATTTATTTTCACCTGAAAAATCAATACCACAGATCTCCCACTGTAACAAGGCTTATCACGGTCCCGAGCCAAACCCCTGACCAAAAAGGCATCCCACTGAAGCCAATAATTTCTCTGATACCAAATGTAGATTTTAACCTTGTACAATAATTTATTGCAAACATGTTTTCAATAAAAGAACATAAAATATACAATGGAAAATACACACATTACATAGAGATTTCCCCCCTGGAAACCCAAACTGGGAAAACCAAGATATTCTATATTCATTCACATCATACATTGTTTACAATACAATATACATACAGGAGCCAAAGGCATCCAAAACCCTAATCCAATGACTTGGATTAGTCAATAACCCTAATTCCTTGACCAAAAATAGAAAATCATCATCGAAAAACCATGTGCCGAAAAAATGCCCATATTTGGACACGAAAACTGAGGACTGCCCAAAAATGGACATGAAAACCGAGGAATTTTTTTTGGGGGGGATGCTGCCCCTGAAGGCCCATTCAGGGGGACTATGCCCCCTGAAACCCCCCCTCTTACTCCCCCGTGCACCCAACACAACGTAGACACTATTTCTAGTCATGCAAAGAATATAACACATATCCAACAACTACATGGATGATAATGAAAGGATTATGAAGGATCGGGAAGATATACTTCAAAGTCTAAATATGTTGCACAAACAAGTTCACAAGGACTCTAGCACCAAGCAAGCATCTAGTGATAGAAAAATGATGACATCCAAATCCCATAGAAAAATGGATAATCACAGGAATGATAGGAAGTCAAGAAGCATGAGCAAGTACCATCATTATCCAAGGAAATCCACCAAGAGAAATCATGCAAGTTCAAGGCCAGGGAGAAACCTAAGTGTGTCTCATGTCCAGAGACAATGAAGAAGGCATGAGGCATACATATTGCAAGGTGAACTCGGGAATATCAAGTTGCCACCAAATTTCAATGGTGATCACATGAAAGGATAAGAAGTCGAGGCATGACTATTGGAAATGAAGAAATATTTCTAGCTACATGATTACCCCTCATGGGTAGAAGCTAGAATTAAAACCTACCACTTACAAGGAAAGACAACCATGTGGTGGGATTGGGTTAAACAATTTAAGCACCTTTATGAGAAAATGATATCATGGAGGAAGTTCAAAGGATATTTTCAAGAGAAATATTTGTTCGAGCAATATTATGAAAGGAAGATTAAATATTTATTTGAAATCAAGTTGGGAACCATGACAATGGAGAAATATGAGAAGAGGTTCTTTAAATTGTTGAAGCATGTTGACTTCATAAAGGATGAAAAGGTCAAAATCCAAATGTTTCTAAGTGGGTTACCTTCTTTCTACAGTGATAAGATTCAATATGATAACCCCAAGACCTTGGAGGAAGCCATAAGGAGATAAAAACATCTTTATGAGCAGAGCAGAGGAAGGCCGATTTTCCAAAAATATTGGAGTGACAAGATGAAGGGTAAAAAGGATCAAAGGAAAAAAGGTTTTAATCCATCCTTATTCAAGAACAACACACAAGAAAATAAACAAGGTCAGTCAACCCAAAATGAGCACAAGACTACAGACTCATTTGGGAAAAGGCCAAGGCAGTGGCCTGTACAATGTTGGGGATGTGAGGGAAGTCACTTATATAGGGACTTCCCTCATAAGGGAGAAAGAATGAGGATTGTTCAAAATATTCAGGAGGTTGAAACAATGGAAGACATGGGAAGAAACATGCCAACGATTTATGCAGCCTTGGACAACAAGCATGTAGAATATCAATCTCCCATGATTGAAGGTAAGATTGATAACCTTCCCATAACACTTTTAATTGATTCTAGAGCTAGCCATAGTTACATAAATGCTAACATTTTTGAAATATTTCACTTACAAAGGAATAAGCATAAGGAATCTTGGTTAGTTTAGTTAGCCACGGGAGATAAGAGGAAAATCAATGAGTTGGTTAAATATTATTCAATATACATGAATGGAATTAGTACAAAGGTAGATGCAAACATCATACCATTGGTTTCATATGATTTCCTAATTGGCATGGATTGGTTAGAAAAACTCCATGTTATCCTAGACTGTTATAAAAAGGCAATCACATGTCTTGATTAAAAAGGGAATCAAGGTAATGTTCAAGGCATTGCAAGAGTTGTAGTTGTTAGAGAGATTTCAACTATGCAGTTCAAAAAGAGTTTCAGGAAGGGATGCCAAGTTTTTTCATCCCATATGGAGGAGGAAGCCATAGATAAAGTGGCAAGTATTGAAGACCATTTAGTCTTGAGGAATTTTGAAGATATTTTTAGGGAAATCTTGGGACTTCCACCAAAGAGAGACATTGATTTATCTATTGATTTAGTGTTAGGAACTGCCCCAGTGTCCAAGACACTATACAAAATGGGCATGCCATAACTGAAAGAGTTGTAGATGCATATTGAATATTTTTTAAAGAAGGGGTATATATGCCCAAGTGTTTCACCTTGGGAAGCCCTAGTTATTTTTGTGATGAATAAGGATGGAACTTTGAGGCTGTGTATTGATTTCAGACAACTAAATAAGGTCACCATAAAGAACAAATATCCTTTTTCAAGGATTGATGATTTGTTTGATCAACTGAAAGGTGAAAGAATATTTTCCAAGATTGCCTTGAGATCAGGTTATCATCAAGTGAGGATAAAGGAAAAAGACATCATCAAGACAACATTCTGGACAAGATATGGGCATTATGAATTCACGGTAGTACCATTTGGACTATCAAATTCCCAGATGTTATTATGTTCCTGATGAATGGAGTGTTCAGGGAATACATGGACAAGTTTGTAATTGTGTTCCTAGATGATACACTCATATACTCTAAGTCAGAAGAGGAACATGAACATCATTTAAGAATGGTTTTGCAAGCTTTAAGAGAGCACAAATTGTATGCTAAGCTAAGTAAGTGCATATTTTATAAAAATAAGATTCAGTACTTGGGGCATATAATTTCAGTGGAAGGGATACAATTTGATCCTGAGAAGATAGACGCCATTAGAGGATGGCTAACGCCTAAGAATGTGACAAAGGTTAGATCATTCATAGGTCTTTCTAGTTATTACTGATGATTCATAAAAGGATACTCAAAGATTGCAAATCCAATCACTTTGCAAAAGAAGGGAGTGAAGTTTGAATGGACTTCCAAGTGTGAATAAATATTTGAGCAGCTGGATGACATCTTGACAAGTGTGCCAATATTAAAGATTGCATATCCAAATGAATATTTTGTTGTGTGCACTTATGCATGCAAGGAAGGGCTCGGCGGAGTCCTCAGTAAAAAATATCATGTGGTATGCTACGAGTCTAGAAAACTAAAAGTGCATGAGAGGAATTATGATACCCATGATCTAGAGTTAGTAGCAATTGTACATGCATTAAAAATGTGGAGACATTACCTTATCGGGAAGAAATTTGAGCTAAGGACAAACCATTGTGTTCTGAAACATTTGTTTGGACATCCAACACAAATGCTAGCCAAACTAGATGGCTTGAATTTCTTAGTGAATATGACTTTGAAACTAAGCACATCAAAGGCAAGGAAAATCAAGTGGCTAATGCACTCAAGAGGAGAGCTCATGAAGTCTATGTTGCAACCATCAACATGTACATGACTAATTTGAAAGATAAAATTATTCAAGTTGCATATTCGGATCAACAGTATTTGAGCATAAAAGAAACATTACAACAAGGTAATTTTCAACATAAATTTAATTTTTATGAGCTAAAAGAAGATAGAATTCTCATGTACAAAGCCAAGGTATATGTACAAAATTCCAATGAGTTGAAAAATGCAGTACTACAGGAAATGCACAATGTGTCATATGTCGGGCATCAAGGATATGAGAAGACAATTGCAGTTGTAAGAAGCCAATACTTTTGGCCATGAATGAAGAAAGAAATGGTTAATTACATAGCCAGGTGTTTATAATGCCAAAAGGTGAAAATAGAGTATAAACATCTAGCAAGGATTTTACATCCATTTCCCATTCCAGAATGGAAGTGGGAAGTTGTTACAGTTGATTTTATTACAAAGCTTCCCAGAATAGTGAAGAAACATGATTCCATCATGGTGGTGGTGGAAAAATTGACTAAGGCAACGGATTTCATTCTAGTGAATACAACACACAAGGCAACAAATATTGAAAAAAATTATATGAAAGAAGTTGTTAGGCTACATGGGGTTCCTAAGGTAATCATTTCAGATAGAAATCTAAAGTTTACTTCCAATTTTTGGAAGGGTTTATTCAAAGGCTTTGAGACAAATTTAAATCTCAGTACAAAGTTTCATCTAGAGTCCGATGGGAAAATAGAGATGACTAAAAAAATAATTGATGACATACTTAGAATTTATGTGATGGATCAACCATCAAAGTGGGAGGATTATATCCACTTAGTGAAATTTTCTTACAATAATGGGTATCAAGCCTCATTAAAGATGAGTCTGTTTGAAACATTATATGGTAAAAAATGTAACACGCTAGTGAGTTGGGATAATCCAGTAGACATAGCATTTGTTGGGCCAGATTTGTTGAATAAATTAAAAGTTTCCGAAGATAGGAAGAAAAGTTATGCAAACAAGAATATAGTTTTTAAAGATTTCAAAGTGGGAGAACATGTATTTTTAAAAGTGAAGTCAAAGATAAGTTCACTAAGATTAGGGAGTTTACCAAAGTTGTTAGAAAGATATTATAGACCTTTTGAAATATTAGAAAAGATGGGGCCAATTGAATACATGCTAGAATTTCCTACATCCATGAGAGTTCATAATGTATTTCATGTGTCACTATTAAAGAAATGTGTTCATGGCCCTAACCACACAATTGATTGGAATGTGATCCAGGTGGAGCACGAAGGGGATTTCTAGGTGGAACCAGTATGCATCCTAGACTAGAAAGTCAAAGTGCTCAGGAACAAGGACATAGGGTTGGTAAAGGTTCAATGGACCTGCTATGGTCCTGAATATTCTAAATGGGAGCATGAAGAAAACATGTGGGGATAATACCCACAATTGTTTAACAATTTTGAAGAAAACATAATACAAGATTCCATTTTGAGCAACTAAAGTTCTAGAGCCACATCTCAGAGTCCTAGCCAACTATGTCGAGGACCTTGATAAAAGAATGGATCATTCCTTGAGTTAATCTTGATAAATGAATGGTAGATTCCTTGGATTATCCCTGATAAAAATGAATGGTACATTCCTTGGGTCGACAAGTTGAGAGGAACAAACGATTATGATTGGAATTGTTGTTGGAGTTGTGTAAGTGCAAAATTTTTATTTTTTAAATATTGTGTGTAAATTTGCATATATGTATATCGACATAGTGTGCAATGAGGATGACACACAAATGTAGGGGAGGGGGAATGTAACATCCCCACTATAATCCCCAGTTTAATTAATGCTTATGTAGATATATGTGTGGCTATGACCAAAACGATGTATATGTGAAATATATTTATAAGTTTAATAAATCAAATGTGATGTTAGCTGCTAAGGGGGCATGGACATAGATGGGAGATGAATTAATCCACGAGAGAGGGGAGGGTCTAGGATAATTCCTAATAGAGGGGTCCAAGGGGGAATTACCCATGTCTATTAATTCAACCCATTTTCCTAAATTTGTTATTGGTATATGAACCTTCTAGTTTCTGATTGAGTGTCCCCAAATCCAATCATTGAATGCATGTAAGAGGGTGGGTGTGAGAATTCACATCCCATAGTTATTGAGAGCATGAGGGATGAGTATAATCAACTTGGGGAAGTGTGTGAGTCAAGCAAGCAAACCAAAGGAAGAAAATTCATATGGGTAGCTACAATATTTTTTACACATTTAGTTTTGGTGCATGAAAAACAGTAGAGAGAAAGAAAGAGAGATTGGAGTTGGAACATCCATGGGGGGGGGATTCTAGAGCATGTTGGAGCATTTTTGGAGTGTATTGGAGCTAAATACTGAAGAGCCAGGTTGTCAATCCTGAAGAGTGAACTCCTGAGTGAGTTGCATTGTAACAACAAGTGTTTGTTGTGGGTTGCTGATAGTTTTTCTAACAACAAGTTTCATTTAGTTTCCAGCTAAGATATTCCTGGTTACTATGCCAAAGAGACCCTAATAAATGAAAGGGGCACTCGAGGAACTGTAATTAGTGAAGGGGTACATTCCTTGGGTTGGGTAGGTAAAGAGGAAGAGAGTTGGTAGAAAATCGAGATAGTTGTAGGAGAATATTAGTGGGTTGTGGGATTTATGTGCTGTGAGTGGACAATGAGACACCATCCTCCTTTATGGATTACTAACCTCAGCTCAAGAGTGACTTGTTGTTGATATTTGGAACAACAGGTGTATGGTTGGGTGGAACGTTTGTCCCAAGTAACTAGTTACAGAACTAATTTGAAAAATAAGTGTTTTATCTGTTTTTTATCTTATATTTATGAGTTAAATTATTGTGCATAAACTCTGTGTAATTGAGAAGAATTTATATGCTATTATGTTGGTTTATCAACTGCATTTCATGTCTCTTTTAACATAATGTATATGCATCTAATTTATGGTAATAAACAACAATTAACTGTAAAAAAAATTAAAAAATTAACTGATCAAACAAAAATTTTAATTTGTATGATTATTCCACACCACACCATAGTGTTTGGTGTTTCTTAGCTATTCTGGGAATGTTACATAACCAAAGAGACATAAACATATAAGCAAAAACCTCTACATCTCCTCACTACCTCGACATTAGACAAAGACTTATATTGCTTTATAGATTATTATAATTACAACCATGCTTTTATTTTAATTTTACAATGACACACATTTTCCTCTTAGTTATGTATTGATTTTTGAAATTAACACTATTAAGCACTTATTTTATTTTCTACTAATCTTTATTTTATGTATCACACCGGCCTTTCCTACCAAACATGGACACATTTTGCTCTAAGTAATATTACTTTGCACGTATCAAGATATTTTATTTTCTTTTCTAATTAATCCCACTCATTTGGAGATGTAAGATGAAGGTTGAAATGTTGTTCTTAAGGGTTGTTGAATATAAAAAAGTTAATATATGTGACTCTTGCATTATTAGGTGGTAACAACTTATATGCATTTTCTATCTTTTAATTACTAAAACAATATTTTTTTAATGAATGTAACATGATGACTTACCTTCATTAACATTCATCTTAGACTAACACTTAGCTACCACCTTATCCAGGGTTCATGTCCATTGGATAATAAAACATCCACATGGGTAATACAATCATTAACATTCATCTCAGACTATCACTTAGCTACCACCTTATCCAAGGTTCATGTCCATTGGATAATAAAACATCCACATGGGTAATACAAGACCTATGAGTATACATAAACGATTTTACATGATTTTTTAATACGACGTTCCACTTTTTACAATAATAGATAAATGTTGCAATTATGTTGCGATTATCATACTAATTTTATTTAATTTTTGTTATTTCAATATAAAAATAAAAAATAGCATAGAGTATCTTAACTTATGTTTTAAGTAATAAAAGCTTAATATTTATATTTTTTGTTCTATCAATATTTAATAGATTTGAGGTTAAGATGGATTTATGCTAATTGCAATATTCATTTCTTGGAGTTAATAAGTACATTGAAAATTTGTTATCTATTAATTAAATTCTTATTAGGCATTTTTTGGTTTTAGGTTTAAAATTTAAAAATGAAGACTTATGTCATCAAGAGCTTGGTTGATTGGTAAAATGAGAATATTATTATTCTCCTACCAAATTTTAAGTTCCCCTAAATGAGAATTGTAAACTTTATATATTCTCTCTTCTAAGTGTGTTTTAGGTCTTGTCTATCTCCGTGTTTCACTATAAAGATCTTGGGAGTTTATTCTTATTTTTGTAATATTTATTTTCTTCTTGAAGCCGGAAACAACATAGAGATAATTTTGACTTCTAAGTTGCAGTTGATGCAGTCTTAGTAGTAAACAAATTCTTTATTATTCTCAATCTCATTGTAACACCAACTTTTTTCTTTAAAGTTAATTACGGCAATATTGGCAATGGTGTTGATATTATGAAGGACATCATCTTCTACTACCCCCTAATACTGAAGCCAAGAAGTAACATCTCTAGTCCACTCTCTCTTTAGCCTCAAGTTAATTTTACTACTATTTGAAGCTATTATATGAAGCCTCTCTTTCTTCATATTAGCCAACTTGTTCTTATACAATAACTACCTTATCATAGTGTTACTCTCCATGAGTGGGAGACTAGCCTCTAAATAAGGATAGGGCATAGTGTATTTCTTTTAATGATGATAATGTGCATTATAAAACACTTCCAGATTTGCTCAATTTTCCTCCAAATCTCCCTATAAATACAACCCCAAACTTCACAACCATACATAATCATTAGGATATCAAGCATGTCAAATATATATATTTTTTACCTAGAACCAAAACACGACATATCTACAATTACTTTCTAGACCATAAAAATCTTTCCGACCTCCACTAATCCTCCTTTCAACACTACTTCAATTTAGCTTATGATGGATGTTAATTCAAGATATTTATATGAAGGAACTTCCTCTAAGTTGTGGTTATAATAAACAAACTTTGGGCATGTGACACATCTACTCATGATGATTATTATTTTTGTTTTATCACTATTCACAGTCATCCCAGAGTTGGTGCAAAATTCTTTAAGATTTTGAAGTTGTTTTTTGAGGTCGGAAGGGTTCTTTATTAAAAGAGCAATATCAAATGCATATAAGAGGATGATAACTAGCCTTGTGAGGTCTATGCCCACAAACCCTGCTTTTTATAGGCAATCTTCTAACTTGTTTATATAGATACCGAAAAGACTTGGGGATGAAGGATATCATAGGTTGTCACCTATATTAAAGTTAATTTCTTTTGACCAACCATCATTGCTTCTAAGTTTGGAAATAGATCTCTCATATAACCTTATCACTACAACTCTCAACTGAAAGGGGACCTCGATATTTTCTAGTGTATTCTAAGCACTATTTCGAGGAACTGTATCAAAATCTTTTTTTAACAACATAGGAGGTTGTCTTTATTATTTTGACACTCTTCACCTATAATCCTAAGAATGATTAAATGATACAAAGACAAATGATAACTTTGAAAACTAGAAGCCCAATGGGTTAGCTAAATTGAGACAATCATATTGTTTCAAGGTAAAGCTTAGCTTGAGGTCCCTCGTTCTTGTCCAACTAAGTTTTGAGTCCAACTATGTTTTGTTGGAATATTAGCCACTATTGTAATTGGTGGTTGAGCCACCCTCCATTTGAATATTCCAAGGAAGTAAAGGGGGGTCCTATGAGATTGATCTTGGAAAAATAAGCTTCAAAACCAATCCATCAATTCATCATTTACTTCTCTTATCATAGTTTTTCTAGCCACAAACTAATGTTCTTTTCTAAAACTATGCCATACAACTTAGTTATAAGAAAATTAATCATGATAGTCCTATAAGTCCTATAATTTGAGAAGTTATTTTTATCCCCACTTTTTTTTTTATAGGAAAAATAAAACTCTCTATTTCAAATTTAAATAAACTCTACTTAATTTCTGAATTTTTGTAGATGTGAGAAGTAAGGATAGATAACAATTTTAGAATTTCTCCTTGATCTTTCATTATGTTTTCAACTTTTCTCTTTTTAAGATATTTAACCTCGAACTTGAGCATTAAACATTGTCGAAGTTATTTAACAGTTTCTTAAAATGTTCTGAAATTTATAAAGCTTTTTGAAATCTCAGGTACACGGATTATTTGTGGAGATTAGGAATGATTAATGAACTTGGGGTTTTGCGAACACTTTTTTAAGTTGCAGGGGAGTTGTATTACCTGTTGTTTTTATCTTTATCTTTGAGACACGGAAAATAAAATGTCATATTGTTAAATTGTTAACGTAATACAATTAATGCTTAGTGTAAATTTATAATATTTTTTTATTTATTAAATATTGAATTTTTTTTTTTAATTATAATAAAAAATAAATATGTTATATATTTTTGGGTAGAGAGTTATTATACATTTTAGGAGAAATGTTTATGTAATTTAATATATTAAAATAATAAAACATTGAAATAATATTAATTTTTTTTAATGTTGATATATAATTATATTTTAATATATTTATGATGCAGGAGCATCATCTCACGTTAGCCAGCCAGTCAGCCAGCCATGTCAAGCGCACACATTCAAAGCTGAAGAGAGGCACAGTCCTCATTTTGATTTAGAAATTGAATGTAATTAAATGCTTAAGTTGTTGAGTTGTGGAGCCGTGCCTTTACGCAGGTTGTAGGTAGATAGGCCTTTTAATGTTTTGTAAGGCTTAGATCTAGATCCATATACTAGACTAGATAGCCCATTCAATGTAATTGAATAGGGTAGGTAGATTGGAGGGAAGATCTCGAAGAGCCCCCTCATGTAAAAAGATCAATGGTATCTCTTGAGGAGTAAGTCGGCGAGGATAGAAGAGAATATACGAGTAGAGAGAAGAAGAGAAGGAGTCGAGACCTTGTTACAGGTCATGCTCAGGAACACTTTGTAAATATAGGCGATTGCCATATTTAATACAAATAGCAGTTTTTCCTGCATTACTATGTGTTAAATGAATGTCTGTGAGTGTTCTATTATGATATGAATGTATGTTGTAGATGTATGTTGTAGGTTTGCATTTGCAGGAGTATGTTTGATTTCAGGTGAAGGTCTTTGAGGTTTCATGCCAGGAGGCGTGACATAATACTGCGGTCTCTGAATACCAGTGCACTGAAGCACTTCTGAATACTGCGGGTTCAGACAAAGACGTGTTGTGGCACAATCGCTGAAATCAACGGCTCAGAAGAAAGACCTCAAGGTTGTTGAATACCTTGGAGGCTAGGTTGTGTAGAGGAAAACACAGTTGCGGACAGAATCACTGAGGATTCTTGACACTTTGCCAAGTGGTCATTGAGACATTGTGCAAATAGGCACAGGGAGAAGAGAACTCTTTGAGTTCTGGAATTTAGAGGAAGAATCCACTGAAGGATCTTCATAGGGTTGTTGAACACCCTGCAGACTCAGCAAGAGGTTGCTTGAGCAGAGGGATAGCCAGGAGGGCATCCAATTTCTCCATCTGTGGGAGAAAGAAGAAGGATTTATTTCCTTAGAGAACTGAGTGTTTGAGAAGCTCAGGAGAGATAGCACTTTGTGTGTGTGAAGACTCTGCAGAGGCGCAGAAGTCAAAGAATCCTTTGGGGATTCAAGGATAAGCTCAGGAGGAGTAGTGCTTTCAGCGCACGGAGCTATAGCTGCAAGGAACGCAGAGGTCGAAGAACTCTTTGGAGTGTTCAGAGTTCTCCAAGCTCAGGAGGAACAACGTCGTGGAGAATGCAGGTGAGGCTTAAAGTCGAGAACTCGCAGGAGGAACCAGACAAAGGTCGAGGCCTTTGAATTTTGATAAATCCTCCCAAGACTGGGAAGAAAGTTCGTAAGCTCAGGAGGGAGCACAGCCGCCGTCAGATCGGCTGGAGAAGGAGATATGGACCGTCGGATTTCCCACGTCCATGAGAGATTGGGAGGAGCGCACAGGAGGAATGATCTTCATCATCAGATCTGATCAAAATACCCGTCAACCATTTGATTAGTAGGGAGTTGTGCATGGTTTAACCCTTAGCACAGAGAAGCGGGTACAAAAGTCCCGAAAGGATTGACATATCGGGATATCGGCACTCGGGATATCGGAGTTCTCGAGGTCGAGAAGTCGGGCAATCGGTAGCGAAAGTCCCAAATTAGCAAGATTTGATCTGAGTCGTTCGTTTGGGAGTGGACACGTGTCACGAGATTTCCCACATCGGGGACTTGGACATCAGGAGTTAGAAAAGGGAGTCCTTCGACTTAACGAATGTTGAAAACGCGAAAAGGCGAGAGCTCCGGGTGGTGGGACTAGCTGACGTCACGTCGGAGAATCGGGACTCGGAGAATCGGGGATCCCATGGACAAGAAGCCCATGCTTTTCGACATTGCGATCGTCGAAACCGAGAAGAAGAAGAAGACCAGGAAATTGCCCATCGGGATTTCGCATATCGGTATTTTGGGGATCCAAAGGATGGAAGGTTGAGCGCTTGGGTCGCGAAACCCAGAACTAAGGTAAAGGTCACATGAGATGCGGTCATGTGGACCAGGAGATAGCCCTGGGCTAAAGGATGTTAAAGTGTTTCGGCGAACCGGAACCTCTGTGATCAGTGATTGCAGATACAAGGGTTCTCGACATCGGGGATCAGAGAATCCCGAACCCCGAAATTGAATCGGGAAAAACTAATGGGTAAATACAGGAGAGCCGCGTGGGAGAAGAGAAGGACTTGTGGATCGGGTTTCCATCAGAGATTCCAAAAGGGAATCAAATGAGCCGCTTCGGCTCAGGGAGACAGAAGGAGCGATCCTGTGGGAGGACATAGTAGACGTCTTTTATCAAGTTTGGTATCAGAGTGGGACTTCACTTGTATATTTCAGGTGAAACGAGAAGGCAAAGGAAAACAGAGTGTTGGAGACTCTGTAATGGTTGTTTGCAGGTAGGCAGCAATCAAGAAGACAGTTAGGGGGACTGTAGGAGAAGCTGGAAGCACTCGAGATGCAGAGTGACAGCAGCAGATTTGCTAGGAGGGAAAACAGAGACAACAACATGGCTACTGAAGGCCGTAGGTATGCTGGGAAGAAAAGCCCAGAACTGATGAGAACAACCGAAAGGGAGAAAGAACTTGCTGATATTAGGGCAAGAATGGAGGAGCTTGAACTGCGGATGCAACAGAAAGCCAAGCTGAGATGGGTATATGAATGGCCCATGAGGAAGGCAAAAGAAAAATGGCCCATCAAACAGCTGATGGCCATAAAACAACGTAGGTTGATAAGAGGATGGTTGAGGTATGCGGAAAACCTCAATGGACCAGAAGAAGAAATGGTTCAGATATGTGAACCAGAAACTGAGAGAAATCTCACTGAAATGAGATCAGCCGAAGATATCAAGCACTACTAGGAGGGCAGAGAAGAAATTCCAAATTGCCAGGTGGGCAAGGAGTTGAGATCACTGCGGGATCTTAGAGACTATTAGGAAGACAGCCAGAGAATTTCACATTTCCAGCTGGGCAATGAAATGAGGTTGTTGCGGGATCTCATAGACTACCAGGAGGGTAGCGTAAAGTTTCCAAATTGCCAGGTGGGCAAGGGAACAGAGATGGGATCATTTGATTCCATAGACTATCAGGAGGGCAACATAGACATCCCATATTTCCAGGTGGGCAGGGAAGAGCAGGTGAGTTTAGATCAACAGATGCAGCTGACATAAGAGGTTGAATTGACGATCCTTCTAATGATTGGGGGAATTGAAGTATTCCTACCACTTGCCCAAGAAGAGGCAGAAATATGTGTTGCAGGTGCAACAACAATAGAAGAACAGTGAACTGCGACTGTCAGGGAAGAGGGATTGGAGAAGATATCTGAAGCTTCCCAAGGAGGAAAAGAGAATGAGAATTCTAAGGAATGGCTCAATGATTTTGGCCAGGGAGCTGAAAAGAAAGAAGTTGCAGCACTGAAGCTAGCAGCAAAGGAATCCAAAGAGCAAGCAGGCAGATTTATCACTCCATGGGAGATGGAGCTAGAGATGCTAGAGGATTGGCTGAACAATCCAGAGCTAGCAAGAGAACTGGCAGAAGTTGAGCTGTCAGAGAAGGTGACTGAACAACAGGTCAGTCAAAGGAAGACTGCAGAGATGAACTTTGCAGCAGGGTGGCAGGTTGAGGCCATGAAAGATGAAGAGGATGGCATGGGAGATCATGATGATCTACCCATCTGCAGAAATTTTTTGCAGTTGAGGAGATTGCATAAGCAGAGCCAGCCACTAGAGCAGTTGGACGAAGTGATCGAGGAGATCCGAGAACTGATGATAAGGTTAGTAAGGACTACCAGCAAGGAGCAGCTGAGCAGAAAGGAAGAAGCAGCAGCTGCAGCAGTGTAGAAGCAGCAGCAGTAGCAGCAAGATGGAGCAGACGAACAGCTCCAGAGAATGATTTGGGATCCAAGAGGATTTCAACAGCTGAGATGGGAAGCTCATGAGAAGGAGCTCATGAATTTTGCAGCTGAGGAGTATGATGCAGGAGCATCATCTCACGTCAGTCAGCCAGCCAGCCAGCCACGACAAGCGCACGCATTCGAAGCTGAAGAGAGGCGCAGTCCTCATTTTGATTTAGAAATTGAATGTAATTAAATGTTTAAGTTGTTGAGTTGTGGAGCCCTGCCTTTTCGCATGTTTTAGGTAGATAGGCCTTTTAATGTTTTGTAAGGCTGAGATCTAGATCCATATACTAGACTAGACAGCCCATTCAATGTAATTGAATAGGGTAGGTAGATTGGAGGGAAGAGCTCGAAGAGCCCCCTCATTTAAAAAGATCAATGGTATCTCTTGAGAAGTAAGTCGGCGAGGATAGAAGAGAATCTGCGAGTAGAGAGTAGAAGAGAAGGAGTCAAGACCTTGTTACAGGCTGTGCTCAGGAACACTTTGTAAATACAGGCGTTTTCCATATTTAATACAAATAACAATTTTTCCTGCATTACTATGTGTTAAATGAATGTTTGTGAGTGTACTATTATGATATGAATGTATGATGTAGATGTATGCTGTAGGTTTTCATTTGCAGGAGTATGTTTGATTTCAGGTGAAGGTCTTTGAGGTTTCATGCCAGGAGGCGTGATAGAGTACTGCGGTCTCTGAATACCAGTGCACTGAAGCACTTCTGAATACTGCAGGTTCAGACAAAGACGTGATGTGGCACAATAGCTGAAATCAACAGCTCAGGAGAAAGACCTCAAGGTTGTTGAATACCTTGGAGGCTAGGCTGTGTAGAGGAAAACACAGTTGCGGATAGAATCACTGAGGATTCTTGACACTCTGCCAAGTGGGCATTGAGACATTGTGCAAATAGGCACAGGGAGAAGAGAACTCTTTGAGTTCTGGAATTTAGAGGAAGAATCCACTGAAGGATATTCAAAGGGTTGTTGAACACCCTGCAGACTCAGCAAGAGGTTGCTTGAGCAGAGG
>ML821450.1:0-20002 GCA_009831015.1 Picea engelmannii
TAATCAAAATTAAAGACATTTTCTTTTAAGCAACTTGTTATTTGAAAATTGTGGCATTTAAATATTGAAAAACACAAATAGAGATTTTGCATTCTGAGTGATTGTTTGATATTGCATCTTAAAGACTCGTGCATTATAGTTCATGCTGTTCCGGAAAATTCTTCTATCCCTCCTATAAGTAGGATTCATCGAACGAAACTGGTATATTTCATTCCTACCTACGCATTTTCGGGTTAGAGTCTCGTACAACATTGGTTTCATCTCCGTGTCCTATTCAGTAACAACAACCCTTAATAATATTGTGATATTGTAAAATTTAACTAGTAAATTATTCTAGGGCTCTGATACACCAACATTAGCTAGGCTAAAACTTTGGAACAGGCAGTGAGACGCACTCTCCAAAGTACAAAACACACAATAGTATCTTGTGATAGGGAGTGTCAAATTCCACTTGCAACATTTTGTCTTGGGAAGCCCTTCTCACACAAGGGTCAAATCTGAGGTCACATCAAGATTGACAGAGTTACTCACCCTGCTTTGTTGATATCTGTGTAGAGATTGCACGTATTACGGAGGTCACTTGAAGGTATACCCACAATGATGAGTGGAAGCCTCTCAACTTTATTTCAGGATAGATACCCTACCTTTGCATGTGAATCAAACTGTCAACTGTCTCTCTAGGCATTGTTGTTGTTGGTGGTAACCTTAGTTTCCTATCTTCTTAGGTTCTTACACAAGGTGACTGTGAAGGGGAAAGTCTTCACGGTACCTGGACTCGACGTTGGCTAGACTCACTCGGAATCCTTGGAGGGTATACCCACAATTATGTGTGGGAGCTTGCACCAGGGTGTAAGTTCGTTAAGCAGGTCGTCAACATAAATTTTCCACCCTAGCCCGACCCATTCTTGTCTCATTATTGTGACATTGGATTTCATCACCAACTAATGACTGTGGAATTAGAAGGTCTTGTTTGCTTGGTTTTTTTCCCTAGTTTTTTGTCTCTAGGGTGTGTTACTTGTCCACCCAAGTAGGCCTTGAAATATCTTTTGTAAGTTGTTAACTCAATCACGATTGACCCTCCACGTCATTCACATAGAGTGCAAGGTTTACCCCCAAAAGATCTGGAAGGTTATCAACCTTTTCCTACTAGCTCATTGGAGGGCTCTCCTCAACAAAGTGAAGTCCAGGACGTCACCACTCCACAAGTGGAAAGAACCGACTCTCTATAAAGATTCTAAATTTCCAATTCTAGAGAGGACTTTCGAATTCACCCTAATTTTGAGAGACGTATTATGTGAGTTAATTCTTCCGGAGAATTAGTTGTTCAATATTTTGGATCAGCAACCGAACCTTACCTTGGACCTGAGGGTCAAGATCCTTTTTGGGCTACTGGAATTTTTAGAAAGGATCATTTTGGCTCAGGCGCAGGCATTGATATCACTGTTGCACCTGAGCTACCTGAAACCTCTGATCCAAACGTGGTACCTTTTACTACTGCATATTATTTTCCTGGAACAGACACTCCACGAGCTGACCATATCCTGACCCTCCCTCTACAAATGGTCCATTACACAGATACTATGAGTCTTCATACCGGGATTACCATGACTGGCCAAACCCCTATTGGTACACCACTTTCGCCTTGAGTTACCCCAACCCTTCCACCTAGATATCATGCATTGAATGCTTCTATCCCCACTCCTGCATAGATGATGTCCAGGACTCCCAGTGATTCCACTCCTTCTGGGTACTCCCCTCCCAGTTTCATTCTGACGCTTCCTCCACCCCCGTTTAGAGGACCTCTTACGTCTTCTGTCAGACGTACAAATCCTAGTGGCGCTTTTACGTACTTCACATCTAATTACCAGATTCTTGTTGGTGGACAATTTCACGAGGGAGGCCAGACCCAAATCCCTTTTTTCAAGACAAATTCCAATTGGGACTCAACCCTCAATTGGAGGGAAACCCCCACCGACCCCACCCTGTGGACAGAATATACCTTCATCCTTGGCCCAATACTAGAATTATCTTATTCAACATAATCCTTTCTCGACCTGGGGGAAACAACCTCAAGCTATCTCCATCACTCCCCCCAGCACAGGCCAACCATACCCAGGCACATCCAATCCTATCTGGGGCTCAAACCCTTAACCCCACTCTCCTGTTCAAGGGTACAACCCTATGAATTACTTGCCTTCACACCAACAACCGAACCTGCCAGGATCGTTGCATTATATGAAAACTTCTTATGGTCCCACTGGTCTACTGATGGGACTCCCTCCCCAAAGTCACCAATACCCGCATGTGAACAGACAATTACCCTTCTTACCCACCTTGGACCTACCAGATCTGTCATGAATTTTGAATGATCCTATCCATCACTCTCCTCACTGGCCTACAATACTGGCCAAATTACCATTGGACATCCCTAAATTCGATGGAAAACCAGGAGAAGATCCCAACAATCATGTCATGAATTTTCACCTTTGGTGCTCATCCAACTCTTTGATGGATGACTCTATTCGCTTACATCTTTTTCAATGAACCCTCACAGGGTCCGCCACGAAGTGGTACATAGAATTACCACGAGGTTTCTTCTCTGAATTCAACACCCTTGCCATGGATTTTCTCACCCACTACCAGCTACCAATCTGATATGAAACTGGAACGGAGATCTTGAGCTCTTTCAAACAAAGCAAATCCACTCACATCTCCGATCACATTCATGAGTGGCATCACAGATGACGTCTCATCAAGCTCGAACTCCCTGATCAATTGTTGGCAGAATGGTTCATGAAATCATTCATGAATGACATCACTCGTGACATCGCCATGGGTGGAGTTGTCATAGAAGAACAGGCGATCATCTGTGCCCAATATCTAGACCTCATTTACTCACAAACGGGTACTCTTTATGACCTACTCCCTGACGCACCTCGTGGTTCTACTTCTACTAGTTCAACCACTCTGCAGCTTCACATGCTGCTGACGGTGTGATTGGCACCTTCCATGCCCAACCTCATTCTGTCCACACCTCTGGCAACAATCCCAAATCTATGTCTTCTAATGTTCAAAATGCTCCATCTCCTTCCCCTCCCACCAGCAAGACTTCTGAGGTAAATGCTATTCAATCTATCCCTACCGACAGAAATAAATCCAAGAGAGGAAAGGGTAAGACCAAGGAGGACAAAAATACTCCACAAATTGAGAAGACTAAAGAGCCCTCTATTGACGATATGGATAAGCTCAAACCTCGATATCCTTGTCTTATCTGTGGTGATGATCGCTACATGAAGGATTGTCCACATTGTGTCGAAGTTAACAAGTTCCTTCAAGGGACCCCCAAACCTTCCACTCCAGTTTTATTGTCACAACCCTTCCCCTCTCAACAACAGGCTCAATTGGTCATTCATGACCAACCATCCCCTTCTAATACATCATATGTATTAATGTGTACCGGCGATTCGAAAAAAAATGACATCACACTCACTACTCGCGCCAAAGATTATTATTCTTCCAAAGAGAAGGTTGATACGATACCACCTTCATTGGTTCAAACCTATCCTACGACCCCACCAACCAATGGTCCTCTTCATCTCGAATGACCAAGCCGCGATACAGTTCTTCACCCTCCCCCGAAGGGTGTTGTTCTAAAATCGAATTTCAGTCCTCATGCCTGTGCTGCCCAAAACTACAACATTGTCGAAGATCTGGCCCAAGTACCGTATGCGATGTCAACCCTCGAAGTCCTCCAAATTTGTCCTACACAATGGAAGGCATTGCTGAAATCTATTGGTGGAATCAACCCCCTAGATACAAATTTAATAATCTTTGACTTGTAATATCGCATTCCAAGATTACCCCCTCAACTCGCGTTCCAAATATAAGTTATTGTCGCCAACAAGAACATTTGTAGAACAGTCATCGACGAGGGCACCTCGACGTGTGTCATGTCTATCACTTGTTGGAAATCCATCGCCTCTCCTCCTTTAACCGAATCCCACAACACACTTAAAGCCTTCAATGGATTTGGTTTCAAACCTTACGGTGTCCTTCCATCATTGCCTATCACGTTAGAAGGAAAAACGGTCCAAGTCGAAGTGGAAGTCTTTGATGCTCCCCTTGATTACAACCTTCTAATTGGACGCAACTGGATCGATTCCATGCATGCAGTTGTGTCGACTCTTTTCTGTGTCGTACGTTTCCCACACCAAGGAAATTCATTACCATCAACCAATTGGCCTTCTTCCACTCTAATACCCGTACCGACAACGTACCATTCATTTCCAAAACTCCTCCTGGATATGAGAACGTCGGGGTGGGTCTTCTCAAAGATTCCTCTTTGATGGGCAATTTCCCCATCCCACCACCTGATGTTCCGCATCCACATGTCTCTTCGATCAACATGATCTCCACCTCTATCCATGACACCCATGCGTCTCATGATCCATGGACAGTCCCCAACTCAGGTGATCATCTTTGGTATGGCAACAAAATTCCTTTGAGTCTAGTTGAATCTACTTATCAAGCCATTCAATCGTCAACTCTTACTACCCCTTCTCTTGATGATTCATCTCCAGATCCTTTTCGCGTTATCTTTCCCATGGATGAGATGATTATGTCTGTCATGTCCATGGAAGACACCCCTTGGGACGATGGGCATCATCGTTCCATTCTCTTCCTGGAACAACACACCATCGAGAGTTACCAACGACTCTCGACCCCTTCGACCATTGTCGTTATTTCTACCATTCTCGAGTCTACACACAATGTGCTTTACGAAGTGAAATTAAGCAATATCTCCCCCACGATTCCCCTCGACATATCCATCAAACCTAGAATTGTCGAAAATGTGCATATCAAAGCTTCTTGTTCCCATGATGAAGTCGTCAACTACAAGTCTCTTTTCCAATAATTTTGTGACGTCTTTGCCTAGAGCTACGAAGAAATGCTAGGTATTGACCTTGCCATTGTAATACATGATATTAAGACATACCCGGACGCCAAATGTATCCGACAATGCCTTCGTCTAGTTCACCCACATAAAGAAGCCGCTATCAAGCTTGAAGTTGAAAAACTTCTCAAAGATGGCTTTATTTACCCTGTGGCTCTAACTGACTGGGTTTCCAATCTTGTTCCCATTGACAAGAAACAAGGCACCATCCACGTGTGCGTTGCTTATAGGGAAATTAATAAAGCTTGTCCTAAAGACAACTTTCCTACCCCCTTTGTTGACCAGATCATCGACGACTGTGTTGAAAGTGAAATTTTTTCCCTGATGGACGGTTTCTCCAGCTATAATCAAATCAACATCGTTCCCGCGGACCAACAAAAAACTACCTTTATTTGTCCTTGGGGCACGTTTGCTTACCGAAAACTCCCTTTCGATTTAAAAAATGTCGGCGCCACTTTTCAGCATGCCATGTATTACGCTTTCCATGGTATCAAGCATATTGTGTAGCCATATCTCGATGATTTACCTGCCCATTCCATGCGTCGGGGTGATCATCCCATACACCTCTGCACCATTTTCCTTCGCTGTCGATTTTACCATATACGTTTGAATCCCCACAAGTGTGTCTTTTGCGTAGAAGTCGGTCGACTTCTAGGTTTCATTGTTTCACGTCAGGGGATCTGGGTTGATCCTTTGAAGGTCGAGGCAATTCTCAATCTTCCTCCCCCTTATTCACTTCACCATTTACAAAGTTTGCAAGGGAAGGAAAACTTTCTTCGTCGTTTCATCCCAAACTACGCTGAGTTAGCTCTTGGATTTATGCGACTACTCAAGAAAGGGTCCAATTTTGTTTGGGACACCACTGCCAACAAAGCCTTCAAAGCTTTGAAACTATCTTTGACACGTGCCCCACTACTCTTCCCACCCGATTACCGTCTTGATTATTTCCTCTACCTCGCAGCCTTGGACCTTACCATCTCTATGGTTCTCGTCCAGGAAGATGATTCACATGATGAACATGTCATCTATTACTTGATTCAAAATCTCACGACTATTAAAACCAAGTATTTACATGTTGAAAAGCTGGCCTTGGCCGCCGTCCAAGTAGTACAACGTTTCCGACACTATATCCTCTCTCGCAAAACTACCGTTATTTCTACCTGCAACCCTATCCAACATATTCTTACATGTCAAATGCTAGGGGGAAAATACTCCAAATGGATTGTGATACTACAGGAGTTTGACTTATAATTCGAACACGCTAAGTCCAAGAAATCCTTAGTTTTTTCTGAGTTGATATGCGATCTTCCCTACCCTGAGATGAAAAACGTAGCAACAGATTCATTACCTAATGAATCTCTTTTCCTGATCAGTTCCGATGACCTTTAGTATGGATATATCATTATATATCTTCAAACCCAGACTTTCCAGCCTAATTTGTCTAGCACTAACTGATGTCGAATCCGCTACCAAGCCCGTCAGTATATTATCCTCGGTGATACTCTTTATTGTCGTGGAATTGACTCAGTTTTTTGACACTGCCTCACTTTCGACGAAGCCGAGAAAGCCCTCAATGACTACCACTCTGGAGCATGTGGTGGTCACATGTCTGGGTATGCTACTGCTCATAAAATCTTGTGTGTTGGCTATTTTTGGCCTTTGTTATTTAACGACTGTATCATTGTCATCAAAAAATGCCATGCCTGCCAAACCTATAACCACAAGATCCGATCACACCCTGCTCCTCTACACCCTGTGGTGTCCGTTGGTCCGTTTAAAAAATGGGGCATCGATTTCATGACATGTCACCCTCACTCGGCCAGGGGGCATGGTTACATTATTGTAGCTATAGATTACTTTTCAAAATGGGCCGAGGTGATGCCAACATTCAACAACACCAGACGAACAATCACATTGTTCATATTCAATCACATCATTGCTCATTTTGGTGTTCCTCAGGCTATCGTTACTGATCACGGTAACCAATTTAGAAACTTCATGATTTCCGAACTCACTGAAAAGTTGGGTCTTCGCCATGAAAACTTGACACCCTATTACCCACAAGCCAACGGCCAAGTTGAAGCGATAAACAAGGTCCTTATTACCATGCTTTGACGAATGATAGGGATTCACAAAACAAGTTGGCACACGATGTTGTTTTCAGCATTGTGGGTGTACCAGACGTTCGTTAAGTCTGCTACTGGGTTTACGCCATTCAAACTAGTTTATGGCCTAGAATCCATCCTACCGATTGAATGTGAGATGCCCTCCTTAAAACTAGCCGTCGAAATCCTACCCAACACTTTTGTGGAAGAAGAACGTCTGTTGCACCTCATGCGATTAGACGAGACTCGTCGTGATGCTACCCTAGTCATAGAAGCCCAGAAAAAACACGTCAAGGCCCAATATGACAAACATGTCAAGCCTTGTGTTTTCTTCGAAGGTAATATAGTTCTCCTCTATGAACAAGATCGGGATATCCTAGGAGCTGGAAAGTTCGAAGCCATGTGGCGAGGTCCTTATATTGTTAAACGAGTTCTGGAGAAAGGAGCCTACAAGTTAGTGGACTACGATGGTATCCCTTTGAGTGAACCTAGAAATGGGTTGTACTTAAAGAAGTACTATGCATGAGATCACATGTGCATGAGTTCTTGTATTTTTATTTGTACCATACTTTTTGAGTGCTTTGTTTTTCTTTTGCATTATTTGGCCTCCACCCTTGACCGCTTATCGTGCATTATACTTGGTTTCCATATGCTAGAGCCTTCACCACCTTACATTGGCTTCACTAATAGTGCTAGCCGTAGTACTCAGAACCTTGCATCTACTGCTTAGGCACTTTACGCCCCTACAAACAAACTCATCAGTTTACGAGGTGTGTGCCTCGGTCGAGCAACCAATAA
Organism: Picea engelmannii; assembly: GCA_009831015.1. Taxonomy (NCBI): domain Eukaryota; kingdom Viridiplantae; phylum Streptophyta; class Pinopsida; order Pinales; family Pinaceae; genus Picea; species Picea engelmannii. The sequence continues at coordinate 7,858 of ML821450.1, forward strand.
CATTGCAGAATACAACGCCGTCATCGAATTATTGATTGACGCTATTTCGCTTAGTATTCACCACCTGGTTATCTGACTTGATTCACAGCTAGTAGTACTACAGTTGAGTAACATTTATGCTATCCGAAGTCCTACCTTATTACAGGTTTATTTGCGAATTCGTCTCCTAGAACGTTATTTTGATTATATTGAGTATCAACACATTCCTAGATGTCTAAATACATTGACATATGCATTAGCTAACTATGTGTTAGACAAACATTTGGGACATTTATAAATCAATCACATATCACATGCATAACATAACACCAAATAAGCCGGTAGAAGCCATGTATATATAACGATCAAAAGTCTTTTACAAATTTTTTGTCCAAAGGACCCAAAATCTCAAAATATGAAGCCTATGGCTTCTACAAAATAGTGTCATGGATGGCGCTCATGATAGCACACTATAGCTCATACCACCCTATGAAGAAATTGACCAATAGACTCAGACATGCCGACTGTATGGCGCTGGTGACGCCTAGGGATCTTTGCAATGGCCATATCCAGAATGCCTATGGTCAACCCCTCTAGATTCTACTCCACTGCTTCATAATATTCCACGTCCCACCGCTCCACTGGAGACACCTCTCCTTGCCATTTAATGGGATAAGTTCCCAGAGGTCGATAGGGCCCCACGTATGTGTCATCAAAAAGAGATTTTGTAATTAGTTCTTGACAAGACATAAGAAAACATTTCATATGATAAAAATTACAAAAACATTTAAAAGAACAAAATGTGCACTTCTTACCTAGTTCTCCCCACTGAGAATCCTCAGGTAGGGCCAAATCTGGATCTCCTCAGAAATCCAAGCCGGCATAAGCATAATTGTCTACCATCAACATCTGTGGTTGCAGCGAGTCAATGAATGAATCATTATATTTGATGATTGGACCAACTACATATCGGGCCATGAGGTTTCACTGCCTCAACATCCTTGGATCCTCTGGAGCCGATAAACCCCACTCAACCTACAACCTCAACAAGGGAACCCTCTCAAGAAAGAAGGACACCAAAAGTGATCCATATACGAATTGCTTCAGGTTTCCTTTCCTGCATTTTGTCAACTGCCTCTTTATGCTACGAAGGAGTGTGTCTGACTAGTTAAAGACCCAAGGTTCAATACACTCTATGGAATACTGAAAATAGCTCTAGAGAGCCATGTGTGGAGCAGCGCTCCCATCCATATGAGAAATGGTGAAAAAGATGGTGCGAAGGGTCAAATACTGGACCCCCTATATAGCCACCTTACCTTTTCTTCTTTCTGCCTCTGGAACACAGTATTGGCGACAATATTCACTCATTCGGAGTTCCCCACCTCGGCTACCGGTCAAGATAGCGTGGTACCCACGTCATGATAATCCTATTAGTAAGTAAACATCCTTGATATCTAAGGACAATGCGTGGACCCCCACGTGGAATACTTGTTGGTCCACGTCCCACATATAGACGAGGTACTCCAACAACCTAACTTGGGCTCTCATACCTGGAATCTGAAAGAATTTCAAGAGACCACAGTCTCGTAGAGCAGCAACGGTGCCTGGGTCATTCCTGACAATAGCATCATATTCTTCATGCTCTCTTTCGCGCCACTCCAGAACCATCATGATGGTTAAGTACCTACAAAAGAACCATAAGAAGAGAGTTAGAAACTCATTTCAAACCTTGGTACATTTTTCATTGAGCAAATAATCACTTCAAATTTTCATTTTGTAGTTCTCGCAGGTGCCCCTTTGGCACAGTGCGAGGTTCTCGTAGGTCCCATATGGCTAGCCTGCGAGAACACCTGGGCACGAGTTTTTGTCCTAAAACCAAATCATAAACTTGAAATTTTCCAATGAAAACAAAAAGTTGAACCATGAAAAGGTAGAAGACAGGGAGCTTACCTCACTGACGGAGATGGTTCGCCAAATGGTTGCCTGTGCTCTCCACGATCGAACGATGAAATTTGAGGTAAAAAGGGGTTTTTTGGGCAAAGTTCTTGGTAAAATTCACAATGAATATGGTAAAAGTCTTTTTACCACTTATATTTTCCTTTTACCATGTTTATGAGTTTTTATATTATTTTATTCATTTAACCTAATGCCTAATAGCCCTATGAGTGTGACTTTTTGCAGACGCAACGACTTTGAAGTCTAAACGGAAGAGTATGGATATTTTCTCTTTTTTCGCATGTTTAAGTATTTTTTATGGTTTTTGGAAAAAACCTCTAGCTTGGTCTTTGTTCATTCTCACACTCATAAATACATGAGAACATAATCGAGCACACTTTTATCACTTTTTCGGACTCGTCAAGGTTATACAAAAAAGGAACCCCTTGGAGTCCTCTTTAAGCTCTTTTTAGACTCTCTAAACATGAAAAGATTACCGAGCAATCTTGTTATTTTCACGCTCGTTAAAGTATTTGAAGAAAGCTTCTGTTGGGTGATAATTTATCTCTTTTTTGGTCTCTTAAGACTACTTTATGAAAAAGGAACTGAGAGAGTTCTCTTTTGATTGTTTTTCCAGACTCTATAATCATTAAAAACCTTCGATTTTTCTATCTTTGGACTCGTTAAACAAACATCGAAAGACCCATGATGGGACCGAGGAACTCCTTCTTAGGGTTCATTAAACATACTCTGAGGGACTCATCTGAAGGATGAGATTATATCAATAAGAATATGTTATCCTCCTCAAGCTTGCGTAGAAATAAAGAGGTACTCGCTGAGATGGTGGGGAAAATTTGGGAAAAGGGATATGTTTCCATATTCATATTTATGGCAGTAAGTGTCTCTCTTGAACATGACACCCCCTATTCGTCATTTGAATTCGGATTGGGAAATCCATTTGTCTCTCATTCGACTTGCTATGAGATCGCGTCTTGGGTCATCTTTGAGTCAGTGCTGCCAAGTCCTTTGTCATGTCATTCATATGTTCAAGAGTTGTCCACACAAACCTTTTATTGAGTCGTCCATCTGCAGTTGTCCATTCTTACTATGTCAACCTTCCCTATGTCTGTGTCCACATTCATCCATGCTCTATTCCATCCTCAAAATATGTTACTTATTTTGTGTCATTAATGGGGGATACATCAAGGCCCTCCTGTGACGAGTCTTGTTCCATCGACTCCAACTCATTATCCGAAAGTAAGACTTAGAAATTATTCAACACCTTGGAACTTGCATGCCTTAATGGAAGGTATCGTCGCTGTCGACAAGGATTCACATCATTGATCCCCGATCGAGAGATTCTACCGAGTGCTCAACTTCATCTCATATATTCGCATTCGTTCGGATTGTGCTTTGGTACCTTGGGAGTCATTGACATCAATGATGATTTCCATCGCACTTGTTAACGGTTTTTATTAATGACCGGTAATCAAGTGGTTTCTTCCATGCTCGACTTCAACACATGTAATCGCATGGTTAGATTCATATTTGTGACGGCGTTGAAGACCCTGGGTCTCATCTATTTTGGCCTAGGTTGCAATGGAGTATGTATGATTTGTATCGACATATAGATCCACTTTGTATGTCATGTGGCTATGTCATCTTTAGGTCAAGCAATTTTCACATAGATCCACGATGTATTCCTGGTATCTATGTAACATGCTGATGGCATGGATCCATGGTGTATGATTAGTGGCCATGATCTACGCTTATGATTTCATTCATTTATGGTCTGAGCATGGGAATGCCTACCTCATAATTGGTACTATATTCTGCTGATGTTTGATTGTTTGCAGGTTTCCGATTAGGTGTGCTCCTGGTTTCTAACACACACACTCATTTTACAAAGTACTTCAGTTGTCACAAGTTTCAGCCTCATACTTTGGGGGGAATTCTATTACATGTGATTTTGGTCACTCTAATGATCTCTTAACAAGGGTGTATTTAGGCTCCCAACAAGAACTTTTTCCTGAGGAAAATGGCACTTATCTCCTTCCAAAAAACATCTTCTTAAAGTGAGTTTGTAGGCTACTTATAGCCTAGGGTGAGAGAATGCCTCATTCTTGCAGGCCACCCACAGTTAGGGTGCGAACTTCTCGCAGTTTGCTCCATAAATATGGTGCGAACCTGTTTTTAGGCTTGGAGAAAAGAAGAAGTCTCGAGGTTTCTAGAAGGAAAGATTCTAGAAGATGAGTTGGCATTCGTATGGTTAGCATCCTACTGAATTCTCTAATTTGGGGGGATCATCCTCATCCATGTAACCATCTCACCTTTTCCTATATACTGAGAGGTTTCTCAAGGAAAAGGTTAAGTTAAGCAATATTGAATGAATAATTGGTGAAAGAATTGTGTGAGGAATTATGCTTGGATAAGAACTTGGAGCTCTCATTTGACCTATCAAGCTGGGATAGATCTTCTTCATGCAATTATTGAACAAGTGTGTGTTGGAACCAAGAGCCACCGAAAGGAATCTTGCAACATCAAGGCTATCAGGTTGTAATCTTATATTTCCATTAATATGATATGGAGGCATGTCCCTTTCCCATAAAATCGTTATTATTTTATTGTGTAATTCCTTGATCATATGCATAGGTTGACTTTTGAATATACTTTGTTATCTTCACTTTGGTTGGTTTGTGATGTCTTGGACTTGATTGCACGAGAGCACCGGAGTAAAGCAGGAACAACAGAGACATAAGGAAGCGATCTAAAGGTATGTTACTTGTCCTTCTTTGCTTGTAGATTCAATGGTCACAACCTAGGGAAAGAGTAGTGCCCTGTCTTGTTTTGTTCTAGATCCAGGTGGATATAGGGAGATCTGTTAGTGTCCGAACCTACTGATTTGTCCAATAACACAAGGCAACTCACATTGCTGAGAAATATATGTGAGAATTTGCTAAGTTGCATGGTGTACCTAAGACAATGTGTATGACAGAGATTCCAAGTGCACCTCAAACTTTTGGAAAGGGTTATTCAAAGGATTTGGGACAAATATGAACTTTATCATGACATATCACCCTGAGACAGATGGTCAAATAGAAAGGATAAATCAGGTAATAGAATATATGCCCAGGATGTATGTGATGGATAAACCATAAAAATGGGAATACTACCTTCACTTGGTAGAGTTTTCTTATAACAATGGGTATCAAGTATCTCTAAATATGAGCCCATTTAAAGAACTTTATGGTAGGAAGTGAAACACACCAGTGAGTTGGGACAACCCAACAAACCACATAGTAGTTGGGCCAGATTTGCTCTGAGAAATGGAAGAGCATATGGTAAAGATAAGGTAGAATTTAAAATCTTCCCAAGACAGGAAGAAAAGATGCACAAATAAAGGTAGAAACCAGAGAGATTTTAAAGTGGATGACCACGTGTTTTTGAAAGTGAAAGCCAGAAACAGTTCCCTGAAGTTGGGAATTTATTGTAAGTTCGCAGTGCATTATTCTGTGCCATTTGAAATCCTAGAGAGGATTGGTCATGTCACATATATGGTTTCATTGCCTGCATCCTTGTGAATTCATAATTTGTTTCATGCGTCATTGATTAAAATGTACGTACCTAATGCTAATCATATTATTGATTGGAATGTGATTAAGGTGGAGCCAGAAGGTTATTTTTGAGTGCGACCGGTTTGCATATTGGATCAGAAAATACAATAGCCCCATAATCAATCCATGGATCTGTTAAAGGTCCAATGGACCTGGCATGTTCCTAAGGATGCAACCTGGGAGCGCGAGGATGCTATGCGAGTAGAGTATCCTCATATTTTTGAAGATTTTTGAAATTTTTGTATGTAGATATGTATATGATGCGCTGAGGACAATGCATAAATAAGGGGGGGGGGGAATATAATGTCCCCTATCCAGACCCTTTTTAATTGTACATATAGGCTGGTGAGCCATTGGAAACATGTATAAATGTAATGACACACTTTAGAAATGCATGGAGAATGGCTATCAAAGACACGGTGCACAAATTTCATAGTATTTTGTGCACCAGGGTAATTGTGCATAGTTCACAGTGTTGCGCACACTTGGGTAAGTGTGTGGGAATGACCTGGGAGTGCGCACCAAGCTAAGTTATATATATATGTGTGTGTGTGCATGTGTGTTAAGGCTGGAGAGCCTGTGTGATTATGAGGCTGGTGATCCAAGACACAGATAGGCCAATGTGCCTATCCATGTAAAGTGTAATCATATTCAAGTTATTAATAATATTACATTGTTGCGCTTAGACATATCAGACAAAAAGAGACGAGGGGTAAACTCCGCTGAAAAATGGAAAAGGGGGCTCAGAGTTTATGAAAGGGGCTAATCCTAGGGGGATTAAGTTTGAGGGAATATTTTATTAATATTTTATAAAAGTATAATGTTATGGATATGTTTTTATCCTAAATTCCCAGGGGTAGGGAACTAGTCACCAAGTGGCTTAAGCTACTTCTAAAGGTGACAAGTGTCAAGTTGAAGGCATGTAATATATATTGTTGGGCTTAGTGTATTTAATGGATGGTTATTCATTTTCTCATGGGAAAAAAGAGAGATTCATTTCAGGAAAATAATTCATTCTAGGGATTATTCATGTTTCAGACTCTCATGGGTAGAAGGGGGTTGCAAAATATGGAAAATCTTATTATTACCTTATCTGCACAAAGAGGAATGTAATGAGTTTTTGTTCTATATACATAGTCTTTCTATTGAAGAGGTGGGTTGTTAGGCCCGCGAGAAGTGTCTTTGGGTGATAAATTTTTGTTGAAGAGGCGAGTTGTTAGGCCCGTGAACATACTCTCCAGGTGATAGTTTTGCTGATAATTATTCCCTAGTGTGTTGGGAATTGGATGCAGGGCTCAGAGACTTCCTATCCGACCTGTTTCTAGTAACCCTGGAAGGGAAGTAGGGAAGTTGAAGGACTATAAAGAAGGGAAGGGGAACACTTCCTTGGGTGTGATAGGTGTGTGGGTAATGAGAGACTGTAGGTCATTTGCAACAAATGGCACCTTATACTGATCAATCTTGAAGAGTATCATACCTTATCTTGCCACTATGAACCCTTTTTTCCCTAGTGGAGTTAAGCCCCAACTCCGGGGTGACCTGTTGCTGAAATATTATGAGCAACAAAGTCTATGTCTGGGAGGAACATCTAAGTAATTTATGTTATTTTGTTAAATAATGTTGGCCCATGTAAGGTAGTGTTGTCATCCAGTATTGTAGCTTCCCTGTTAAGTCATCTTTTGACAATGATTATGAGTCTCTGAGGAAATAATTGAATGGATGGGTGCTTATGGAGTAGAATGTGTACATAAGGAGTCTAGAATTCATGTGTGCATATAGGGAATTAGATCCTATGCACAAGGAAATAAAAATTGGCATATGATGCTAAGGTGGTTGTGCACATGTTTGTACTATGTGATCAATACATTGGTGCACACAATTATTTGAGTTGATTTCACTGTTATAAGTGGTGTGGCATGACTCAATTTTGGGCTAAGCGTGTGTTGGTCCCCGGTTTTGATCATGTTTTTGCCTATATTACACTCCAAAGACTTCCATTTATATACCCAGTACCACCCTTTTGGCCTTGTTTTGACATAATTGACATCTCCCTACCATTCAATCGAGCTACTTAAGGTATCTTTACATTTCAAGCTATTTTTATGCACTTTGATGCTTTAGATTGATATTGGAACTAATGTCGCTTGGGTTAGGTACCACTTCTATTTCTGGAACAGGATGCCGATACCAGGTACCAACTCGTACCCATGGAGATACCAATGGAGCCGCTCAAGATCTGTGCATTATGGTTTGAATGGGAGACAGAGGGATTCGCATGACAACTGGAGTCATCGCCCATAGGGTGCTTGAAGGCATAATGATAAAACTGGGTCGTTAATTCTTCATCATTCACACTTCGTGACACTACGTGTCACGAAGATGTGAAGTACGTTTTAAAACTTGATTCCAAGCTATTTTCGGATTGGGGGATCCGTTTGTTTTATGTATCTTTGTTTTAGACTGTTATAAACAGAAGGATTTATATAAACCCGTGATCACTCCTGAGAACGGGTTGGATTATGTTATGTCGTGAACCTATGTTTCTAAATACAAACTGTTGTTGCGTTATGTTACTCACCTGTTATACGATTTGAGTATTTCTTTCCTGAGTTAATGAAGCATGAAGTTTACACGATGATTGCATAGAATGATATAGTCGGCTCTGGTTATTACGTACAGCATTTGTGCCGTTTGGTTGGGCCCGCCAAACTGGTGCAAGCCGCTGCTTTATTCTGTCATCGATTTAGCTTTACTCTGTCGTAGATTTAGTTCATTACAGTGTTTTGGAATTTGCATATAGGATAGCTTAAAGTTTAAAGATTGACTGGTTCAGTATCGTGTTTAATCGTTCTTCAACAGAATCGTTTCCCGCATATTGTTATCTTTTATGTTGATGAATATTGAATGCATGACTGATGCCTGTAGGGTTTAGAACATGAATTAAGTTTGTTTGGCTTCTAGTTTTCAATGCGGACATCACTTAGAGATTGAATGAACATTGCTCTGTTAGATAGTTAGTACCCTTCTTAATTGGAATAGTTAGATTACAGTTAAATCAAAGGAAGCTTCCGGTACCAGTAGGTCGGGTAATACTTTGTTTTCCTGTAGACAGATTTAGATTGATTTTGACGACCAGATTCAATGCATTTTCAAAAATACTCTTTTTTTCATGGCTTGAATCGAAATGGTGATGATAGATGATTAAACGTAGTGGTGGAATAATCTTGTGAAATCACACTTTTAAATAGAAATAGAAGTACCAGCATTTGAACATAGGACTGTTTTCTGTTAATGACTCAAATAGGAAATGCTAAGCTTTAGGAAAATCATTAGGATTCAAGTTCTCAGAATAAGTTTGTGTGTTCTGCTAAGGATAGCATTTAGATAACAATTAGAGCCTTACCCGCACATACAGTGTAGCAGCTCAAAGTTTACTAACCCTGGTTTGACAATTTAGTGTTTCAAGTCATTCAAATCTTCAATTTAGCAGCCTGACATTTTTGGCGCCGTTGCTGGGGAGCTGTTTAAAAGTTAAGAAGATAATTGTCTTGACTAGTTTTAGAATGCACTTAAGTTTGGTGTGATATGTAGCAGGTTGATAGTAAGAGGAGTTGTGGAAACAAGGGGTGAAAACCGACATATCAGTTATCACAAGTACTCTGAAACTCGATCTTAGTTTCTTTTCTTTCATTTAGCATGACTTCATGAGAAATAGAGATCCTAGAGGTAGATTTAGGAAAAATACAAAACCACAAAAAGAAGAAGAAACCTCCACCCAATGAGCAATAGAAACTAAAACTAAAATTCTGGCTGAGAAAACCGTAGAACAGAACCTAGAACCAGGAAACACCATACATCAGCAAACTCAAAATCTTGGTGACCCAGCACTGGATGACACAATTGATCCAGAGAAAATACAAGCTCTTCTTAGGAACCCTAACTCTATAGTTTCACAGATAAAAACTACAACTGTGGGATCAAAGGCCATAGGATCCTCAAAAGGACCAATAGGATATAACGCCGCTGATAGAAAGAATCCAGAAAGGTGGGATTTCACACCCTCACCAAAGAAAGATCGGATTGTGTATACAATTCTTGGTAATCCTTTTACCATGGGAGATAGAGGGAGAAACTTACATGAGGAACTTCATATTTAAAATGAAGGTGAAGAACAAGTAGAGAATGAGTTACCACAAGAAACCACCTTTGGATTTCCTATTTTGGACTTAGTCCAGAATGTCACCATGAAAAATATCCCACTTTCAGCACTACCAACCTTCCATGGGAAAAATAGTGAGGACCCAGATGTCTTCCTTTTTGAGTTTGACATCCAGTGCAGGAGTTATAACTATCTCCTGGATGCACATAAACTGAAATTATTCCCTGCCACCCTGAAAGATTCTGCACTACGTTGGTTCATGAGTTTAGGAGAATACAACATTAGATCTTGGGAAGATATGAAGATAAAAATTTTAAAGAAGTACCAGGACTATTGCAGAACCAAGGATTCTCGAAATGACATCTTCAAAATGAAACAGCAAGATGAAGAAAGCCTTGAGGATTTTCTAGAAATATTTACCTACACCCTTCAAAAATCTAAATATAATGATCTCCAGGATGAAGCAATCAAAACTCTTTTCTTAAAAGGAGTTTTGGAGGAATACATCGATACCCTCAATTTAATGGCTTCAGGAGATATTTATTAGAAAAACTTTGAAGCCATTTGTGAACTCTGTAGAACTTACTCAAGAAGTAAAGGGAAAGATGCAAAAAGTGTGAGAGAATCGGTCAACAAAAATACCAAAACATCCACATCTGGTGGAGTTACCAAAGTCGAATTGGGAAACCTTTTGGAAAATTTTAAAATAGACCTGTTAGGGACAATTGGCTCTCAGTTAGACACTTTGAAGATTAAGAGGAAGCAAGAAGAGGAAAACCCTGTCCTAAGCATATTTTGCCCAAAATGCAGAAAAAGACATCCTTTACGAGAATGTCCTCTGGACAATGTTTCCGTATGTGCAATATTCACTGAAAATCATAAAACAGAAGACTGTCCATCCTTACCTGGACTACAGGCAATATTCAAGGGAGGGGAAGCTCCAGGGACTCAATCTTCACCTAAGAAGCCTTGGCAGCCTAGGAATCCAAATGCAAATGCATATCAGGAACTACCCCCACAATCTTCCAGCTATTATCCACCCTTCTCTCAACAACAACACCACCCATGGAATTGGTCAAATTGGCCTCCACAAAATGTCCCTGCTCAACCCTGGTACCAGGGATGGAGAAATCCAAACTTTGGAAATAATCAGCAGTAGCATGCAGTACCAATGCCCCAGAATCCATGCATGCAGTATCCTCCAAATTTGCAACAACTACTGCCTGGTTTTACTCCACCTCCATTGCAACAATTATTGCCTAGTTTTACTCCACCTCCATTGCCACCCATTCCACAAAATCCTCAGCAGCCTCAGAATCCACCACGTCCTACCATTATTCCCACTCAACCCATTCCAAATCCAAACCACAGACCACCCCTACCACTCCATAATGTTGATTTCCAGAACTATCCAGCTTACAACATAAACCCTATTTCTATACAAGAAGTACATCTGAGATCTGGAAAAATTTTAAATAAAAGACAACCCATAACAAAAACAACACCAAAGGTAATTATTGAAGAACATGAAGATGAGCCTGCAGATAATTTATTAGATGAGATACCCCTACAAGATGTTATCATTCCAAAACAGAAACAATCTTAATCACAGCACAGCACACAAACTCAGCCCCCCCAAACACCTCATTTTCCTGAAAGGCTGCTCATTGAAAAACCAATTGTGCAATCTAAGTTTGACATCATGACTAAACTGAGAAATGTTTGTGTTAAGATTCCATTATTACAGGCCATCAAAGATGTTCCCATATATGCCAAAACCATCAAAGAACTCTGCATTAAGAAACCTAGTTGAAAACAGAAAGATCCACCCACAATACATCTAGTAGGACAACTATCAAATTATATTTCTGAAACACCTAAAATTGTAAAGTATGCCAACCCAGGGAACCCAATAGTTTCAGTGACCATCAACAATGTGTCTATTGGTAATACTTTAGTGGATTTAGGTGNNNCCATTAATATCATGACCAGCAACACAGTGCAACTGTTACAATTAGATCAATTTCTGCGCCCTACTCCTACAGTACTTGAACTGGCTGATAGAACCACTATAAAACCTGCTGGAGTTCTTGATGACATCCTTGTGACTTTAGCTTTGTGGGAATATCCTGTTGACTTCATGATTATTCATTCAAAGGAACCCAAAAAAGGCCATCCAATCATTTTAGGGAGACCTTGGCTGGCCACGGCCAACGCTTTCATAGGATGTCGTGGTGGAGATATGTTTATCTCAAATGGCATTTCTTCACAGAAACTGACTCTGTTTCCACCTGCTCGACCTGTTATAGAAGAGATATGTTGGTTGACGTGTCCCTATTTTGAGAATGAGGATGAAGAATCTTTGTTCTCTGTTGATGAGATCCATGCACTGCAAGAACCTACAGAGGATGACATTTTAAGTCAGTTTCTTTCTGTGACAGAAAATGTTGAGTTCCCA
>ML821450.1:42483-55446 GCA_009831015.1 Picea engelmannii
AAGCACCATTCCCTCCATTTCCATTTGGAGTTTTATCACCACTGTCTCCCTTATGCTTTGAAGGGTTGGAGCCTTCACCTTGCAACCTTGTATTCCTTTCTATCAAGATCTTCATCATCTCTCTCATTTCCATGAAAACTTTTATGAGATCTTCATCTTCTGTAGGAACCTGTTCATGACTCTCTTCATGAGCCATACTTGGTGAATGCCTCCTTGAAACTTGCGGTGATGGTATATGCTTCCTCCTTGAAGGATGAGAACCTGGCTCTACAAGTTGATGTTATCCTCTTGTGAGTTTCAACCTTGTGAGCATAAAAAAACAAACCACTTGCAAATAATCAAGTCTTCAAAAATCTTTTCTCTGATACCAACTTGATCTAAAAATGAAGAAGACTTATATTTCTTGAAAATATTTGCAAGTTAAATTTTATGTGTTAAAAGAAAATGGATCAACTTTGCAAACACATCTTTAATAGGATTTGCTCATTCAAGATGCATATAAACAATAGCATAATCAATGAACATAAAACACATAACACAACAAATGATAAAGGAGTTCACCCCTCTCTTGGGCTACATCTCCTGGTCCAGCTTCCAATGGATCAATTGTATTATTTGCTCAAAGTGATAAAAAAAATGTGTTTTACAATGCTCAAAATGACCAATAGACTGCTCCAATGGCTTCAGAACATCCAAAAACCCCTAGCTGGGCTTTTTCAGCCCCTCGTTTGGCCAAAAAAATGAAGAAGATAGGCTTCCTTGAAGTCTCCCCTTCAAGCTTGTTGTCTCTGCATCTACAAAACGCACCTCCTCTGGCTAAACCTAGCCCACATGAAATTTAAAGCGTAAAAACTTGGAATCAGGTGCAATCGCACAACCGGTCCAAACTGTCGAACCATTACACGCTGGCCCTAACTACCAAGGCCTGTGGGCACATGGCAGTCATATGACCGCACGCCAACACAACAGGGCTCAATGTTTAAACAACCATTGAAATCGTATGTCAAACCCGCGCGCATGTATAGTGGTCACATGGTATGCCAAACCGCACACATATAACAAATGGTTATAATATATGGTTATGGTGGTAACCACTGTAGCGCTAGTTGCATATAATATAACACATGACCACGGGCTGGGGCTTAGCCCTGCCCCGGTCCATGCCCAAACATACATTACAACAATGTTAAATATATTGATTTGCATATATATTACAAGGAACATGCGTGGGCGCACTAGTTGGGCAGCCTTTCCCAAAGCTTACCCTGCCCCCGGAGGTCATGGGGTCGACTCCTACTGAGTGCAAAGGTTTTAACCAACAAGCAAGTGACACGTGGCGACCTTTGATTAGGCCACGTGTCGCATTCCCATTCGCTTCCAATAAAACACGTCATATGCCAACTACCTAATAACTGTCTGCCACGTTAGTGTATGGCCTGCCACATCATCCGTATGGTCTACCACGTCATCATCCGTACGAACTGTACAGTCAGCATCCTTTTTTTGCCTATTTGCCATTTTGAACATAACGTGATATCTCTCGCTCCTGACATTTGTTTTAACCCAAATGAGTTGCGTTGGGTTCGCAACGATGAGGCCTACGCTCTTGTCCGATTTGAGGCGATTCTAAGAACTTTGAATTTTTGAGCAAAATTTGATCCCCTGATCATTGGGATACTTTGTTTCTTCAAGGACAAAACCATTTAGGTACTATCCTTCTGGAAACCAAACTAGTATGGATGATCAAGAGGATCACAACAATGTAGGACATGAGGAGGGGGAATAAGTTGGAAACCAAACTGAAACCACCTTCGGGTTTCCAATTTTGGACACCTCACATAATGTTAATATGAAAAACATTCCCCTCCCGGCACTACCCACCTTTTACGATAAACGTTGTGAAGACCTGGATACCTTCCTATTTGAGTTCGACATCTTGTGTTGGAGCTACAATTACTTACAAGATGCCCAGAAACTAAAAATATTTCCTACCACCCTCAAGGACTTTGCACTAAGATGGTTCATGGGGTTGGGAGAGTCCAGTATAAGGTCTTGCGAAGCCATGAAATATATATTTTTTAAGAAATACCAAGACTACTACAAGTCTAAGGATTCTCGTAATGATATTTTCAAAATCCAATAGTTAGAGGACGAGAATCTCGAGGATTATATTGAACAATTTGCTTATATCTCACAGAAATCAAAATACCATGACCTTCCAAATGATGCAGTCAGAGCTCTTTTCCTTAAGGGGATTTCATAGGAATACCTAGATATACTTAACCTGATGGCATCAGGTGACATCTCCCATAAACCATTTTCTGAAATCTATGAAATGTGTAAGAATTACTCGAGGAGTAGAGCTAAAACAGAGAAAAATGTTCAGAATACTTATAGTAGAAACTTAAAACTAGTTAGTCCAGGTGGTATCACAAGAGTAGAGATAGGGAACCTTTTAGATAACTTACAAATAGATATCTTAAGAACAATATTTTCCAAGTTGGACACCCTAAAGATTAAAAATAAACAGGAGAAGGAAAATGCAACAATGAGCATATTTTTCCCATTGGATAACATTTCAGTTTGTGGCTTATGCATGGAGGACCACTCAACTGAAAATTTCCATCATTGCCCCATTTTTTATCCATATATAGAAGTGGGGATCCTGGGGAGTCCTCTTATGCACCTAGGAGGCCATGGAAGCCTAGGAATCAACCTACATACCCGGATCTACAGCTTCAAGTTCCACCCTATTATCAACAACCACTATAGTGGAACTCACCGAGTTGGAAAAACTAGTCTACATAGTATCACCATCCTTGGCTCGAAGGATGGAGGGTGTTTGCACCCTCTTCGTCACCTTGGTGAGAAAATAAGAGGTGCTTACATGCCCAGTTGGGTCTTGCTGAGCATGACAACTGTAGAGGAAAGGGTTAGAGAAATAAAAAAAAAACTATAAGCAAGAATTAAACAAATACAAACTAAAATTAAAAGCATGGAAATATAGAGATAACAAGGACAAAAAGACCAATGTCACCAATGTTTTTAGGCTGATCTATTGATGAAATCATAGAAAAATGAAGAAAGGGGACTATGAGTCCCTTCTTCCTCCAAAGGATGTCTCTTGGACCCTCACAAGCTTGCTCTCCTTACAACAAGAAAAATGAAAATGGTGATGAAATAACTCCTTTGCAATCCTACTCAATAGAGAGGTGAGTTGCTCAATGAAATGGTGCCAAAGTGATATTGTCAAGGACTGAGTCCTTAAAACAATCTAAGAAGCATAACATTACATGAAATTCCTTGAGAAAATGATGTTTCTTCATGGCTTTTTATAGCATTGCATTGGGTGATTATGTAACTCCTTTGTAGTGTGAAAAGAGGCTCTTTAGGGCTTCATTAGGTCTTTGACCAGCCTACCATGCGGATTCAGCTCAGATTTGAGGGTCAAATCGGCTTGGGAGCTGATCCATAAGTGGTTGGGAGGCCGACCAATTCAATAAATGTGTTGTTTAGCAGGTGCGCGGGTCTTTGCGCCCACAGTCGCGCATCGTGCGCATATGCGCGCATGGTACATTCCTGTTCAGCGCATGCGCGCGCACCTAACTTCTGTAAAGAACTCTTCAATTTTTGCTACTTTGTATAGTTTTTTACCTTTTTGGAATGCTATGTGATTAATTCAATTCCATGAATGACTTCATTACTGTTTGACGATGCTCAGTTCTTGTCGCCATGTGCAGACGAAATTTCAGTGATAACAGATGCCCCCTGATGGATGAGGTTAGGAGCATACGTATAGCCGAAATCCATCAATGTTTCTTCTACTGAGAATGTTTGTTGTAAGAGAGATCAATAGTGGGATCAGTGAGAGCAATCCTTTGGAAGAGAAAGGAACTAGTAGAACCCGACCTTCCATAAGGTGCTTAAAATATACAACTGTGTACAAACGAGGCGGGCATGCCCCATGATCGTATTATGTAACTCTAAAAAATGATGACTGAAGTGTTGGTGTAGACAACTGTAGTGCCCTCGGGGGCGGTGATAATAAAGGCAGAAGACAATTCTGCAAAGGAACATACTCTGAATAATAGGTAATGGTCGCAGAAAGAAGCAACGACGATGATGCGGGCATTGATGGCCCTACCAAGTTCAGAGGTCTTCAACAAATGGTAAAAATAACTGCAATAGTCACAAAGTAAGACCCACCATAAAATGAGAAAGTGTTGGTGTTGAATGTTATGGGGGGCAACGACAGTAGGGAGCAATGGTGTTTCACCCTGTGTCGTCCGAGATCTCTCATTGGATGGAGAATGAGAATCAAGATACTGTCGCCCTTCTAGAAAATTGTGTTGATGTCAACAAAAGGGGAACGCGACTCCCAGAGGAAAAGGGCTTCGTGGAATCTACTGAGGTGAGGAAGTGGCAGAGGTACATGGACGAAGTCAAGAAGTGGGAAGACTCAATACTACCCTTGGTTGGAGGATGTATGAGATAAAAAGTGGCCGCAACCATGTAACAAGGTCGAGTGTCAGGGGGACGACAAGACCGGTGATAAGTTGTGCCAGAGGCAGGACAAGGTGAACAAATTCAAAGGGTAGAGGTAAGTGACCAATGGATTACTATGAAGATATGGATGATGCCGGTAAGGGTAGATGATAGAGAATGCTCCAACCAAGGGTGACATGGGTTTCGTGTGGCCAAAAGGAAGCAAGTCGCCAACGGTGACAACAAAAGAAAATGAAATGGCTGGAAATAAAGGTGTTTGTACAATAAATAATGAATAATTTTTTGGGGAGAAATGTACAAATACAGAAATGGGTGCCCCAGTGTGAAATGCATGCCCCAGAGAGGGAAGAATTTTCTTGGAAAACTGATGAAGGGTGGGGGCCCCATTGGTGAGTTTTTGTATGAGGTAGGTGGAATGAGGATAGGTTCGCAGATGGGCAAACTGATGGTGGATGAAATGGAGGGTTCATGATACTGCGGAGGTGCAGGTACAAAAATCGAACCGTAAAGAGATAATCTGGGAGTCCATGTGGGAAAGCTAGAAAAATGAGGAGAAGGAGAATGTGGCTGATTCACGACAAGTTTGAAAGACTCTCGAGACTCCCATCCCTAAAGGGTAATGAAGAACAGCATGAGTGTCAAAAAGTGCCAAAAGGTGCTATGAATGAGACAACTCATGTGGGTAAGAATGCTACCGGGTAACAGTACCGAAGGTGCAACTGGAGGTGTGGGTACTGCAGAGCCAGGAATGGAGATCCTAGAGGTAATCATCAGAGGGCGTGACTGGAAATGAAAGTACGATACAGCGGGAAAGACTACATGCCAGTGCTGAGTATATACCTGAAGGGGTGATGCCGAGGGATGAGGAGAAATTACCTGCACATATGAGAAACAAATACCCAAAAGTGAACAATATTTGAAGAGAATCAAAGATATGAGCATGTATTAGATAAATGTGACAATGCGTGTGCGTACCTGTAGTGGTGTTTACTGCCGTTCGATAAGCCCATAACACAGAAAATAACATATGATGCCAATTGGTTTTATGTTTATTAACTGTGCGCTATAACATGGTCTTGAGGACTTCACTCACTGCCTCGACCTGTCCATTTGAATGAGGATAGTATGGTGAGGCAAACTCGTGAGAGCAGCCTAACCGAGATGAGAGTTCGACAAAGATCTCATTCTCGAAGTGTTTCCCATGATCAGAGACAAGTTGGAGTGGTACGCAAAAACGGGATATGATGTGATTAAAGAAAAAACACGCTTCAGTGTCAGTGGTGTTGTTGAAAGTGGGCATAGCTTCAGCCCATTTGGTGAAGTAATCAACGGCGACAACAATGTATTTGTGACCATTGCTGGAGGGGGGATTACAAGTCATAAAGTCGATGCCCCATTTACAAAAAGGGACCATAGTAATGACAGGGTGAAGAAGAGCGGGGGGAGCTCGGGCTTTGTTGGCGTAGAGCTGACATTGCTCACATCGTTTCACGGCATGAATGCAATCATGAAACAAGGTAGGCCAAAAGTAACCAGCTTAGATAATCTTTTGAGCCATGGATATACCTGAAAGATGGCCCCCACATGCGCCGCTATGGTAGTCGTTTAAGACTCTGTCGGCCTCGTCAATAGTCAGGCAATGACGAAGAATGGTGTCGATACCCCGTCGGTATAGGATGTCACCGATGAGGAGATAGCGGGGGGGCTGATGGCGAATACGTCGATGATCATCTCGTGAAAGGTGGTTACCGAACTTTTGAGTTCGTAGGTAGATGAGGAGGTCTCCATACCAAGGATCATCCAAAGTGATGTAAAAGATATGTTTGTCTGGAAAGTCGGTGTTGACGGGGGCACTGGTGGTGTCAGAGGGAAGGGCCATGAAAAATTCGGTGAGAACAAGGGCCTTCTTACTCTTAGGTGTTGAAAACTTGATGTCGTACTCCTGAAGGATAATGATCCATCGAGCGAATTTGTCGTTGATTTGTCGACGGCTGAGCAAGTACTGCATAGGGTTGGAATCTACGATGACCTTTGTGGTGCGAAGCAGAATGTAATGGCGCAGTTTCTGGACTGCAAGGACAACTGCAAGAGCAATATTCTCTTCGTGTTTATACTTCAAGGGTGGCCCAGAGAGGTTCTTACTAACGTAGAAAATGACATGTTCATGATTGTCGTCTCCGAGCTGGACGAGGACGCCGACTACTGATACAGCTGATGTTGATACATAGAGGATGTAGTCGCGATTATAGTCAGGTGCACTAATTAAGGGTGCATTTGAAAGCACAACTTTCAAATCGTCAAATGACTGTTGGGCATGGTCGTCCCAATGAAATGGGATTTCGTGACGTAGTAAGCGAAGGAAACCATGTGCACATATGGCGTAATTAGGAACAAAGTGTCTGAGAAAGTTAGCTTTGCCCTGTAGACTCTGAAGTTTCCGTAAATTCCAGGGAGGTGGAATTTCGGTGATAGCTTGGTCTTTGAGGGGGTCCACGGTAATACCGCTTTGGGAAATGATAAACCTGAAGAGGCGCCCTGCGGTGACACAAAACACACACTTGAGAGGATTCAAGCAGATGTTGTACTGTCGACACTGTTGAAAGATGATTCGTAAATCATCGAGATGCTGGGTGCGTTTTTTGGATCGAGATGTGAGGTCGTCCAAGTAGGCAAGGATGATTTTAGCTAGATCATGGAAGATGTATGTCATTTCCCGCTGGAACGTTGCGCCAGCATTTTTTAATTTGAAAGGCATGACACGATATGAAAAAGTACCCCATGGGGTAATGAATGCAATTTTATACTGATCGGCTGGGTGGATTTGGATTTGGTTATAGCCAGAGAATCCGTCCATAAAGGAGAGAGCCTCGTTGCCCGCACAGTCGTCGATAATTTGATCGATGAATGGCGTTGGAAAGTTGTTTTTGGGACATGCGTTATTGAGATCATGAAATTCTGTGCAGACGCGGATAGTGACCTATTTGTTTTTGATAGGTACAGGGTTGGAAACCCATGAAGTATAAGAGATGGGGTAAATAAACCTGGCAGCGCATAATTTGTCAATTTCGGCTTTGATAGCCACGGCTTTGGCTGGGTGTAGCGGTCGCTATTTATGGTGGACTGGAGTGATGTTGGGCCAGGTGTCGATGCGATGTTCGACAATAGAGGGATCGAGGCTAGGCATTTCCGCGTATGACCAGGCAAAAATATCCCTGTATTCTTGAAAGAGGGCTTTATATGTGGCGATTTCCTGAGGAGTGCAAGCAGCTCCAATGGTGATTTCTTCGACAATGTCGTTTTTAATGGAAATGTCGATTTTGATGGTGGGGGAAATTTTGGCCATGTTGCCTTCTTCAAATGCATCAGGGGTAGGAATGGGATTATTGAACCAATCGATAGGCCCGGATGGGATAAAATCTTTGGTTTCGATTGCGAAAATGGGGTTTTGATTAGGAGGCATGAGGGCTTCCTGTGGAGAGGAGAGTGCGTGGTGATGTAGCACATCCCAGGGTGAGTCTGGGTGGTTTAACTGTTCAAGTATTTCCTCGTCACATTGGAAACGTCGGGAATACAAGGGGTCATGAGGAGTGATCTCAGTGCTAGTGGGATTGCCCCCTGCTGGAGACACAAGGGGAATAGTGCGAGCAGATGGTGAGGGTTCACTCCACATGAACCATATATTGAAGTACTGAGGGGTACCCATGGTGGTTGGGTGGAAAGTCTCCGTAGAGGAATGAGCAGGAGAGTTTGGAGGATTGTGGGGTAAATCCTCAGAGATGTCGTTTAAGAACCATGGAGGCGTTGGGAGTGCCTTGGGCTCGGGAGAAGTGACATGAAGATCCTCAAGGAATGGGGTAATGTCAAGTATCGCCTCTGCAGGTTGGTGAAGCAGGGCCAATTGACGTCACCTGTATGCAAGGATCATAGGACACTGGTATGTAAAATGAGCTAGTGAATCGCAGAGAGAGCAAGGACATCTCATGCGTTCATTGACTGAAGTAGTGACATAGCGAATGTTCATGATGTTGGCCGAGGACGTAGCAGGGCATGGGTTGTTATGGAAGTTCTGATGTATGGCCGCTAATGTCTGTTGAAAGCATGGCAGTGCTGGGCAATGATGGGTGTAATGGCTATACTCAGAACATATAGCACAAGCGTACTTGGTCCTCAACCCTTTACTACTGGAAGGGTTGGTGGTAGTAGTGGTACTAGCAGTAGTGACAGGTGTTGTGGGAGTTTGATTGGGGGGAATCAAATTCTGCAATTCAGGTAGAGATGGACAATTGTTAGTTTGGTGGCTCTCTTTCTCACATAGTGCACAAGGTGGTGGGATGCGTGAAGGAAGTGGAGTCGTGGGATCCTTCTTCTTCCTTCTACCCCCAGCTGTAGCAGGGGGGGTTGTGAGTATGGGGGTAGTGGAGGTAAGGACGGGAATCATCATGGGAAGTCCTTCCTGTGGGGGAAGGGATGGTTGAGGGACCATCTCTGGTGGGTGTAAATACCAAACTGGCATTGCTAGCACCATATTTGGTAGTGTGAGCGTTGCGGCTACAAGATTCGATACCTGGGGGAGGATAAAAGAAGGGAATTTGGGTGAGGGGTTGGGGGAGTGTTTCCAAAATGGGATTATGCCCTTGAGGGGATGTGGATTCATGGACTGTTGAGGTTGACGGGTGCGCAGGAGGCTCCGACGGGAGTGGTTATGCAACTATTGAGACGTCAGGAATGACTGAAGCCTTCTGAGGAGGAAGAGAATCCTCTGTGCGAGTTTCGTTAGATGATATGACGCATACCTAGTTCGGAGGATGAATGAGTGGTGGTTCTCTGTGGTATGTCCCTAACAAGGATGGATCTTTGAAAATACCTGGACCCATCTCGATGAGTGGGTAGGCATCTTGGTTGGTGTGGATGAGAGGAAGAATGTTATCGAGGTTGGCAGATGGGTTAGGCTCATAATGTGAGACTTGGTCGATGGTCACGATCTTCCCATTGTGGGGGAACATCATTGTCCGAAAGACAGAAGAGGCCACTTCCTTCATAGCGTACATGTAGCTACGCCCGAATAGGATATTATAATCGAGTGGGGCGTCGATAACTTCGATATCAATGAGAATAGTCTTGCCCCCGAGTTCAATGGGGACATTTTGGAAGAGCCCTTCTGGAGAGGATGGTCGTTTGTCATAAGCTCGTAATGTGATGGTAGAGGGTATGAGTTCTAGGGAACCAAGTTTCTGCCATACTATTTTGGACATGATGCACGTAGAGGCACCTTCATCGATGATACACTGATGAAATGTGATGTTCCGTATTTTCACTGGTATTTGAAAAGCGATCAAGGCGGGAAGACGGGGTTCTCTGCTATCGAGATCAAAGGTGATGAGTCGAGTATCAGCAGGGTCAACTGCCCCCAAGGCAGAAAGTAATGATTTCCACTGTGTAGGACAAGTCTGGAGGACTTCCAAGACTGACATGGCAGTCGAGGATTGTGCTAAGTCGTCTACCAAGCTATAGTTGTGAGCAGCCCTAGCCTGTGGATTGTGGACATTCCTGTGCAAGGGGATGCGAGGGATGCGAAGGGGTGGTTCGGTGGACGGGCGATGGATCACCAACAGGGGTCCCCTTGGTGTCGAGTTTGTTTCTGGAGATATGGGAGGAGACTCAGCTGGGGTATGATACTGACGATTACGCATTTGCAGAAGGATTTATTCCTCACTGGTGAGGAGTATTGTACGCTCTGCTGGATTGTTGGGGTTCTGGTATTGTCCCACCTGAGGTGGGGGATGCTACACGTCCTATTGGGTGTTGATCACACCTTGATGTGGAATAGGATTTTGCAGCACGGCGGGCGGGGGTTGTTGTACGCATTGTTGTGGTGCCTACGGAGAGGTGGTTTGTGCAGGAGAATGGGGAAGACTACCAGAATCTTTCAGCCATTTGAAATCAGCGATCTGGGGGAAATGGTGAGTGTAATGACCGAACTCACCGCAAAGGGCACAAGGGAAGATGGTTTTAACATTAGTCCTTCCTTGGCATTTGTTATTATTGCCCCCTTGGGGATTTTGGTTCCCTTGGTTCTGGTTGCCCCCCGGTGGTTAGTGTTGTGGGGGTTGATTCCCGCCTTGACCGGGGTTGTTGTTATTCCTGTTCCGACCTTTCTTCTTGGCATTGTTTGATTGATGCGTTGGATTGGATGTATTCAACTGTATTTTGGTATTGTTGAGTGGCCGAAGGTTGAACAAAGTTTACCCCTGCATGTGGATGTGGGGGAGCCATGGGTTGTGGAGGACCAGGAAATGGGAAGTATGGATTTTGTGGTGGTACCGATCCATAAGGTACATAGGAATGCGTATTTCTTCCACTAGTACTATAAGTTGAGGTTGAGGGAGTACCACTGTTTATGGGAATAGGTGGATGTATGGGAGGTGCCGGTGGCGGTCCACTGATGGGTGGAGGTATAGCAACAGGGTATGGTTGTTGATAAGGGGGTGGGGGGTAATAAGGAGTGCCCCCATATGCCGGTGGGTATTGATGTGTTCCATACATCGGTGGTGGTTGGGGTTGTGGACTGTGGTGCGTGGTGGCACCTATTAGTCCATCTGTTGAGTGAGACATCCCAGGTTTGTCTTGGCCAAATGGCACAGGTTTTGGAAGATCAGGAAGTACTGTGTATAAGTACCCCGAATGTGCATAAATGAGGTCATACTGTTGGGCCTTACTGATGGCTTCTTCTTTAGATTGAGGGAAGGTGGAAGCTACATCCTTACCGAGGAGAGAGACGAGTGATCTAAGAAACCAGTCGAGACATTGCTACTTGGTGGTTTCTGCTTTGCACAAACTACATCGCCTATGCCACTCATGAATGTGGTCAGCAATGTGTGTGGTTGAGGTTTGTTTGAAGTTAGACAGTAGTTCGAGACCATTGTCATGGTGGATGGGTAACTGGAATAAGGTCAAGAATGCTTTGTCCAATGACTCAAAGGTCGCATGGGACCCTGATTTTTCTTTGACATACCATTTGGCTGATGGGCCAGTAAGTGTGCATTGAAATAATTGCAGTCTGATGGAATCATCCATAATGCTATTGGAAAAACACCATAGATGAAAGGTCATGACATGGTTGGCGGGGTCATCCCCTGCCTTTCCTTCAAATTTTGGTATGTCTGAAGGAAGTTTGGTTGGCATTGCAGGCCATGTGGTGTCATGCAATATAGGATAATTGGTGAGTTTGGTGAGATCTGGTATGTTGAGAGAGGCCAAATATGGCATCTGTAGTGGGGTGGGAGGGTTAGCTCTAGCCATAGTGTGTTGTGAGCCTGACCCTTGATGGGGACTAGGTGGGTTGGTGCTCCCTCCTTGAGAGGAAGTGGGTCCCCCGCTTCTGTGTAAAGGAGAGTGAGTGAATGGATGACCTTGGGAAGTTGACCCAAGTAATGTAGAACCAAGCAAAGTTGATCCTAAGATAGTAGCACTCACAGGAGTGTGTGACGGAGGTACCGATGAGCAGGTACGACCAGATACTCCCCCTAATATAGGAGGGAGATTGAGCAATCGTCGTGAACGACGGGGGTTCTGTGGTTCCCCTGTGATGTCAGACTAGATGTGTGAATGTGTGCAACAAGTGGTGAGAGAAATATAGAAATCTACAAAGCCTTTGCGTTGAATGTTTACACAATATATATATCCAAATCAAACTGTAATCAAATGTGCATCCTACATAACATGAGAAAGAAGCATATATATGGGTAAGTGGGTTTTGTCTGTGTGGGGAAATCAAAAGAAAGCAAATGCTTGTGTCCTAGAAGACGTAACGTCCTTCCTCTCAAATAGCACTGGACCTTCAAATAGTTCTCAATAGTGGGGTCTGAAGCCACTAGAAGAGAGACTAGTGAAGGATGAAACAATTGGTTATAATGAGGGGTAGAGGGGGCATATCCTGAAAGAACTGGCAATACTTCCCAATAGCCACACAAAATCCAATCAAGGTGCAATTGCAGCCCACAATTGCCACCTGGGTAGATGTCCTACAGTTGGTCACTAGGTACCTCGGTCAAAGTGCAACATTTAGATTTTTGGCCTAAGAAATGGGTCACGGGCTGGATCCTGTCCAAGAGGTCGGTGCCTCAAAGGGGGATGCACAGAACAACCGGACCTTGGCCTTCAACCCTTCATGGGTATCTCCCTGCCTTATGGTGATTGGAACACTTGACTTGGAGGATTTGAATTTCCCTATTTGACAACCTCTATGTTTTATCAATGTGAGAACCAGATAAGGGGGTGTTATTTGGATGCCTATCCCTGAAATCCTACCTAGAATAAAAATTATTTTGGCACCTCCTGTGGAGGAAAACTTAGTGAGTTTTTAGAAAGTTTTTAGATGAAGTTGTTTTGTGAGGCTGGGGGTGAAAACCAACCTCGTTTGATTAACAAGGGGAGTGGATAGTCCTGTCAAGAAAAGAT
>ML821450.1:56332-74371 GCA_009831015.1 Picea engelmannii
TTAGACTAACCCCTTTATATGGTGAGGGGACTAAGTGTGGTGCAGTATTTAGAGCATGCATAACATCATCCTTAAGAAGGCAAAAGACCTTCCCCACATCCCAACAACTTACAATGAGAAATTTTAATCAAATGCGCGGCCCCCAGTGCAGACAGAGGCGCACAGAGCACAGGCACGCGAGCAGAGTTGAAACCAAAAGCGCATGCGCGTAGAGAAAGGTTTTTACGAAAGCGCATGCATGCACGATGCACGTCTGTGGGGTGGAATACCCGCGCACCTGTGACAAATGACCGAGAAAGAAAATCCGGATGGATTTCTCTCAATTCTCCTGTGAATTGACTGGTTAGCAGGTCGACAGAAGCCAGTTTGTGCACCTACAAGTTAAACAAACTAAAAGGAAAGCAAAATAAACCCAAATGAGGGAGGAATTGATACCTTCTCCCCAGTACGGTCACCAATCTGTTTGCACCCTCTTCCTCACCTTGGTGAGCAAATAAGAGGTGCTTACATGCCCAGTTGGGTCTTGCTGAGCATGACAGCTGTAGAGGAAAGGGTTAGAGAAAGAAAAACAAAACTATAAGCAAGAATTAAACAAATACAAACTAAAATTAAAAGCATGGAAATATAGAGATAACAAGGACAACAAGACTAATGTCACCAATGTTTTTAGGCTGATCTATTGATTAAATCAAAGCACAATGAAGAAAGAGGACTATGAGTCCCTTCTTCCTCCAAGGGAAGGCTCTTGGACCCTCACAAGCTTGCTCTCCTTACAACAATAAAAATGAAAATGGTGATGAAATAACTCCTTTGCAAACCCACTCAATGGAGAGGTGAGTTGCTCAATGAAATGGTGCCAAATTGCTATTGTCAAGGAGTGAGTCCTTAAAACAATCTAATCAGCATAACATTACATGAAATTTCTTGAGAAAATGATGTTTCTTCATGGATTTTTATAGCATTGCATTGGGTGATTATGTAACTCCTTTGTAGTGTGAAAAGAGGCTCTTTAGGGCTTCATTAGGTCTTTGACCAGCCTACCATGCGGATTCAACTTAGATTTGAGGGTCAAATCGGCTTGGGAGCTAATCCATAAGTGGTTGGGAGGCCGACCAATTCAATAAATGCATCGTTTAGCAGGTGTGCGGGTCTT
Source organism: Picea engelmannii (assembly GCA_009831015.1). Classification (NCBI taxonomy): domain Eukaryota; kingdom Viridiplantae; phylum Streptophyta; class Pinopsida; order Pinales; family Pinaceae; genus Picea; species Picea engelmannii. The sequence goes on from ML821450.1 coordinate 57,486, forward strand.
TGCACCCACTATCGCGCATCGTGCGCATATGCGCACATGGTACATTCCTGTTCAACGCATGCACGCGCGCACCTAACTTCTGTAAAGCGCTCTTCAATTTTTTCTACTTTGTATAGTTTTTGACCTTTTTGGAATGTTATGTGATTAATTCAGTGCCATGAATGACTTCATTACTGTTTGACGATGATGAGTTCTTGTTGCCATGTGCGGACAAAATTTCAGTGATAATAGAGGGGAGGGAATAACCAAGGAAACCATCAACCTCCACCTGTTCCTATGCCCAACCATCCTTACCCTCAGTTTCCACCGAACATCTCACAGCTTCTACCAGTTTTTTTTCCACCACCTTTACCTCCTATTCTACAACATCCACAACAATACCAGAATGAAAGATCCCCAAGACCAACATTATTACCGACACAACTAGTTCCCAATCCAAATAATAAGCCCAGTCAACCTCTTCACAATGTTGAGATGCAGGCCTTCTTGACATATGTTATTTCTCCTGTTCCATTCCAGGAGATTCAACTAAGGTCGGGAAACATTCTGGACAGGTAGAGGCCTTCAATAGTCATCCGGGAAGAAGAAGAAGAGGAAACCCTGAAACAACCCACAAATGACACTAGATGGGAATATGTTATCATCCCTAAGGACTGAGAACCCAAGATTCCCCAAAATTAACCTTCACAAATTACGAAGGCCCCTCCTTATCCAGAAAGATTAGTAATCGAGAAACCTACCACCTGAATGGAATTTGACATCTTGAATGAATTGAAGAATATTTGTGTCAAAATTCCCTTGCTACAAGTCATTAACAAAATTCCAATCTACAGTAAGGTGGTCAAAAAATTGTGTATTAAGAAGCCAGTAAGGAAGAAAAAGGATCATCCAACAGTACATTTGATAGGAGAACTTTCTAAGTACATATCAAAGAAACCTAATGTCACAAAACATGGGAACCCATAAAAGCCCGTAGTGACCATAACCATTAATGAGGTTTTCATTGGAAAAACTCTCATAGACCTAGGAGCATCCATCAATGTTATGACCGTTACTACCTTGGAATAATTACAGTTAAAACCTCTTCTTAGACCTACCCCAACTATTTTGTAACTAGCAGATAAGACAAGGGTTATACCTGAAGGAATCTTGGATGATATCATAGTTACTTTAGCCTCATGGGAGTACCCAGTAGACTTTCTTGTCATCCACTCAAAGGATCCTACCAAATGGTTTTGGGAAGACCTTGGTTAGCCACATCCAATGCATTTATTGGCTGTAGGGAGGGAGAAATGACCATCTCAAATGGACTCTCTATCCAGAAGCTCATAATATATCCACCAACTCAACCTATCATGGATAATCTATGGTGGCTTGAATGTCCATAAGAGAATGAGGACTAGGAAGAGCCTGTGTTTCCAAGTGATCATTCCTGGGCACTTCAGGAGAACACAAAGAAAAATGTGCTAAACCAGTGTATTTCTGCTATCTTGTGTGTTGATTTTCCACAATATTTTCCCCAATTTGAGTACATGTTTGGGGAAGAATTTCAGGAACAGTTGGACCCATCGATTTTTTCTTTGAAATCCTTTATCTTCGATATAGACGAGTCTACCACATCTTACACCATGCCCTACGAGATTAGTCCAAGAAACTTTCTACATATAAATTCGGGACTATATACAGACTAACAAAAGCAGTTAGTAAGTGTCCTTAAAGAACAATCAGGGGAATTCACTTGGGAATACACTGACATGAAGGGTATACAACCTGGAACATGCATTCATAAAATATATACCTAGGAGGAAGTACCACCTATTAGGCAACCCCAAAGAAGGATGAAGCCGACACTCAAAGATATAGTAAAAGAGGAGATAGAAAAGTTATTGAATTTCGGATTTATTTATCTCATATTTGACAATAAATGGGTATCTCCACTTGTAGTGGTTCCAAATAAAGTGACTGGGAAATGGAGAATTTGTGTTGATTTTCGGGAGCTTAACAAGGCCACTTTGAAGGATTATTTTCCTCTTCCTTTTATTGATGAAATCTTGGACACCTTGTCAGGAAATAAATATTTCTCCTTTTTAGATGGATATAGTGGGTACAATCAAATTCTCATAGCACTCGAGGATCAGGACAAGACTACCTTTACTTGTCCTTGGGGCACCTATGCCTATAGAGTCTTACCATTTAGATTGTGTAATTCTCCTGCCACATTTCAACGAGTAGTATTAGTGATATTTGTTGATCTTAATCATGATTGTGTGGATTTATACTTGGATGACTTCACAGTATATGGAAATGCTTACTAGGAAACCTTAGATAACTTAGAAAAATTCCTTATCAGATGCCAATAAATGAACCTGTCCTTAAGTCATGAAAAATATAAAATGTTGTTGAATGAAAGGGTGGTTCTAGGACGTCACGTTTGATCTGAAGGGATTAAAGTCGATCATTCTAAGATTGAGGTCATCATTAGACTTTGACCCCCCAAGACTCAAAAAGAGGTGAGAAGCTTTCTTGGACATTCCATATACTACCGACGATTTACTGAAAATTTCACAAAGATTGTTGCACCCATGTTTGGATTGCTAATAAAGGATGTTGATTTTCTTTGGACTGAGTAGTGCCAAACCACCTTTAAAACTATGAAATCTAATTTGTATGTGGAACCAGTTCTTAGGGGTCCCAATTGGGATCTCCCATTACACATATCCACTCATTCCTATGACACTGCAATAGGAGGAGTATTAGGGCAGAAAGAAGACCAACATTCCTATGCCATTTATTTTGTGAGCAAGAACTTGTCCCCTACTGAGTTAAATTATATAGTTACCAGAAATGAATTATTTGCAATAGCTCATTCTATCAATAAGTTTCGCCACTACATCACAGGTTACGAATTATTTGTACATACATATCACTTTTCCATTAGATTTCTAATGAATAAACCCATTACTAATGGTCGAGTGACTAAGTGGCTCCTGCTATTACAAGAGTTCAATATCACCATCCTTGACCAACTTGGAAAGGATAATTTGGTAGCTGATTTTATTTCATGCATAAAAAATGAGGATGATGATATTCCTGTTGATGATAGTTTCCCAGACGAGCACATTTTTTCCCTCTCTGTAAATACCCCATGGTTTGTAGATATGGAAAAATATTTGGCTACTAGGAAGTTACCATGTCATTTGTCACCTCATGAAAAGCGTAGAATTATTACGCAAAGTGCCAACTACTCCTGGGTTTGCCATAACCTTTTTTGTGCTGGTCCAGACTTGATTATTCGTAGATGTGTCTAAGAAGATGATATACCAGAAATCCTACTAATTTGTCATAATGGACCATGTGGTGGCCATTGTTTCGGCAAACGTACAACATATGAGGTGTTACATTCAGGTTACTATTGGCCTAGCATTTTTAAGGATGATGCCAAGTATGTGAGGAGTTGCGATAGCTATCAAAGGATAGGAAGACCCACGTCAACTGATGAAATTCCCTTGCGTGCCCAAGTTATGATAGAACCTTTTGAGAAATGGGCCCTTGACTTTGTAGGACCAATTTCACCCATGTCTTGTAAGAAAAATTATATTTTGGTTTGTACAGATTATGTCACCAAGTGGGAAGAGGCAAAGGCCCTATTCAGGGCTACTAAAAAATCCGTTGTCAAATTCATTTATGAAGACATCTTCACCCTCTTTATTGTTCCTCGTGAAATTGTTATAGACCAAGGCACTCAATTCACTTCCAAGTTGATGAGAGAATTAACAGAGAAATATGGGATCAAGCACTACAAGTCTTATCCATACCACCCACAAGATAATGGTCAGGTAGAGTCCACAAAAAAAGTTCTAGAAGCTATCTTAACCAATACTATTCAATTGTGTCATTAGGATTGGGATGATATGCTTCTAGAGGCTTAGTGGGCATATCGGGCCACCTAGATAAACACCACTGTGCATACCCTTTATGAGATAGTGTATGGGAAACACGTACTTCTACCAATAAAATTACAAGTAAGGACCTTCTGTATTGCCGCATAATTAGGAATAAACTTAGATGAGGCTCATAAACAATGAGCCCTATAATTAAACGAGTTGGATGAGATCAGGTAAGATGCTATCCAACGAACAACATTAGTCCAAAACCAGAGGAGCAAGTGACATGAAAAGTTTATTAAGAAGAAACACTTCCAACCGAGTGATTGGGATTTTTTGTTTGACTCCCGATTTAAAACCTTCAAGGCAATCTTACCACTCGATGGTTGGGTCCTTACGAGGTAGTCACTGTGTATGAAAATGGGGCTGTGAAAATCAAAACAATGGACAATGGACAAGTCTCCTTTGTAGTAAATGGACACCGATTGAAACTTTATTACAAACCCATTTCCAAAGAATATTTTCTAAAGGTCATGTCAATTGACAAGGCATTGGCCTTAGTAGATGGGGAAGTCCCCCCTTTTTCTTGAATGTTTTTCTGAATTTTCAACTGTACATATGTAAATAATTTTGAAGTATTTTGATAGACAATTCTAGAGATTTCTGTGGGTATTTATTTCACTAGGAGTAGACGGTTTCAAGGAGATATAGATGAATTATTTTCCTTCAAAATATTTCTATATTTGAACCTTGTTGTCTGTTAATCATCAATTGTAATGATTTTTTGTAACTAGCCACATTTTTGAAAATGTTTCCATCTTCTTTTCCTCAAGGAATCATTAATAGTAGTTGCTCTTAAACCTTCACCACTATATCAGGATAAAAGGAAGTGATACCTTAACCATTGAACTTAGAGGTTAGTCGTACAGTTTCCCCAAGAAGCCTGAGTACGTGAGTAAAGTATCTTTATTAAAGAGTAACAAGGAGGTATGATTAGTGGTTAGCCATGGAAACATCACAATAACTTAAAAACAAAAAAAGTGAGTTGAGCCTAAAGATACCTTTTTGTTCTTTCCCAATGGTACCATCCACTACACACTAAAAATGCTTGATTATATCATATCTTTAGATAGGATACGTCCTCTTAAGTACCCCTTACATTAGGAAAATCTATAAGGAATACATAAAGGAAAGTCATCCTCTAACATAAATACCATCCCAATCTAAAAAAGCAAAGAAAAGAAGAAAAGTTTTTTTTTTAGAGTTGTCCCCCCATCTTCATGCACAAATAAATCTTATATTAAAATCTTAAAAGATGGAGGGACAGTCTTTGAGGGTGTAAGAGGCTAACCCTCTGGGATAATAAACATGTCTGCTGGAAGCAGGTACCAGCCTATGGAATGACTAGGTAAACCCATTGGAGTACTAAACAAGCTTACTGATAGTGGGTCATGCTACCTAGTGAGGATGATAATCTGACAAAAAAAATAATAAGAAATTCCTAAATCTTAAAACTTGTCATGATGTATTGCATTAATTGTAGACAAAGTTGATAAGAAGTATGTATGGTTAAGCTAAGGCTAATGAACTCCATAAATCTGCCATTGGGAAGTAACTTTGAGACTATATTAAAATTTTCTCTCCTACCTCTTCTTAACTATATGTAGGATGTTCTATCCTATAGGTAGGGCCATATTATAACCGTCTCATCAGACCGATATGTGAAATTTATCTCTACACTTAACAAGATGTAAATCTTCAGCTATTTGGAGAATTGACTGGTTTCCTATATTTTTGATTGTCAGGTGTCACAATACTTAGGAGTGGGGGAGGGGTTTCATGAGCTGACAAATGAAAATACTGCCTATCTATAATCCATGGGAAGAAGAAGTAGAATCTTTGTAAAAAAAATATGTATATTGCTTTTATGATATGGGCTATTATATCAACAGTTATTTTTTATTGAAATGCTTAACTCATTCATTCATGCTAAACTATTATATCCAAATTGTTATTTCATTCATGTATGATTGTTGTATTGTGCTCATAATCTTCCCAGTTGTGCTCTCCCTCTGCCCAAATTCGATCCTCTGTCCAATTCCGCTCCTCTGTTCATCCTCTGCACTATAACCATGCCCAAACGATATGGGCCTTACTCCTATGCTGACCTTTTTTCTATCCCTAAATTCGCTCAGTGTAGGTAGGTCTTCCTTCGTGCAAGGTGGGGACCTTTATTGGCCTGTCTGCAGGGACACAATGATGGCGTTTATTTGAAATTCTCCCTTAGATTCTATTAGAGGATGGCATGCGTGGGTTATCTGGCCTTCTTGGTCTCCGAGGAGTCAATTTCCTCAGCCACAAATCTTCCAAGGGTTGGAGATCACTGGTTCAAACACCACTAGTTGCCACGGCCAAGCTACAAAAAAGTCTTCAAGCTTGAGTTTAAAAATGTTTCTAGAGTTAAGGGATACCCCAAAGAGTGGATTAAAGATGAGCTAATTAACCCCTTGATTGTCATAACAAGAATTATCACTTGTGAAGGTAGATACTCTATTTTTAAAGCTTGCCATTTTTGTCTGTTAGCTCATTTCCAATTTAACAAGCCATTGAATTTTCCTTTTTACTTCTTGAAAAGTCTTGATAAGATGTATTTCCAAGTATCAAAGAATGTGGCCAATCCTCATTACAGCCTATTCCACCACGACCGCATCAAATTTCTTGTCATATCTGAGTTGGAAAAATAGGGGAAGACATGGGATGAATTCATTTATCAATTTTCAAACCCCCATCTCACAATCAAGACTAGCAAGAAATTGTTGTCATGTTTACAGGCAGGTGTGATTTTCATTGATGGAAATATCAGAGTATGCAACAATGGAAAAATAGGGACAACGTAAGTTTGAGAGGAGAAGCGACAGAAATATATGGATCCCATTGAGAATTCCCGATGAATGTCAGATCCAAGCTCGAGGTCTGACCGATGTTGGATCCAGGAGAACCTGCACGTTCTTTAATGAGCAAGGTGAAATGGGGTTAGGAAATCCCGAAAGCAAGAGGACATTTTTGAAAATCAGGAGTTGGAAGAGTTGAGACCCTTCATCATCAAAAGTCTTGGAATCGCGAAAAGTGAAACCCCAAAATCCTAAAATAGGCACATCAATCGGAGTTTCGGATACTGGGAGATTGAGAAGTCAAGAGTCGAGACTCTCCAACATAGGAGTTTCGAAATGATGAATCATCAAAATTTGAAACGATGAAATACCAGACCGTTGATCTGACTCTATTTCGTAAATTCATATACCAGGAGTTGAAGTGTCGAAACACTTCACCACAAGAGTGTCGAAATGCCAAATCGCCGAAATGTGAAACGATGAAATACCAGACCGTTGATCTGACTCCATTTCGGAGTTCTGGATACCGGGAGTTGAAGTGTCAAAACACTTCACCACAAGAGTGTTGAAATGCCAAAACACAAAATTGCGAAATGCAGTTTCGAATAAGGCTGTGGTCATAGCTAGTGGTCACATCTACGGAAGATGGAGGAAAGAGCTAGTGCAACCAAGCTCTATTTCTGGGATAGCGACTAGGAGTGTCGAGACACTTGATCACACGAATGTCGAATTTCCAAATGCTGAAATGCCGAAATGGTGAAATATCTATGTAGCCAGTGGTCACCACCAGTGGTGACAGAAGTAGAAGGAGCTAGCATAGATAGGCTACTTTTCAAGGTTTTCACTGTAATTGCTAGAAACCATTGATGGTTTCTATTAGAGGACTCGAAGAGACTTCTGTGTGATTGTGAGAGGAGCAGAAGAGTCTCAAGGAATATTGCAGTGGGATGAAGACTGGTCATAGAGGCGATTGACAGCTAGAAGAGTGTTGGAGCCTATAACTGTAATAGGCAGGGTGATCTCGACTGTAACAGAGAAGACAAAGAGTCTCGACTGATGGAGAGGTGAAGGAATCTTGGCATAACACCCAGTGATGATTGACACATGGGTTTAACTGCCAAAGAAGTTGAACAGTTTCTATGATGATCAGGCAAAGCATTTGACATGGAAAGAGCATGCATAAGCATGGAGAGACACCATGCACAAGGGGGGAAAAAAAAAACTATAATTATGGAGAACAAAGAAGAGATAAGTTGTTGTTGTGGAAAGAATTTGAGGCATGTAGAAGGAAGAGTTTACAACAACTGAAATACAAAGAAGAGGAATGGTTCTTTGAATGGACATGGCACACAGAGCATAAAAGGTGAGAGGCACTGAAAGTGAAAGGATGGGTACAGCAAGTCAGTGAGACAGTGAAGAAAGGTTGAGGTGCTCTAGTAGAGAAAAACAAAAGATCAAAAAGGGAGAGAAGATGCAGATAGAGAGACACTGATACAGGGCAGTACAACAGCATAACAGAACAATGATAAGCCTAGTAAGCCAATGATCAATATTGTGTCATTGTGATAAATTTATATATATAGAAAAACTTAATAATTCAAGGTGGAAGGGAGGTTCTAGGGAGGACTGTTGTCCTCAGAGGTTCAAGTGGGATCTTTAACACAAGGAGTTGTAGATTCTAACTGGTTGGAGCCAGAGAAACCAGGGTGGCAGGGAGGAGCAAGGGAGTACTATAGTTCTCTATTTTACAAGTTGGTGCCTGTATGGCTGGAAGTTGGTGCTTCCATCCAGCAGGTGCTGGAACACTTGGGGAGTTGGTGCTTCCTTCTAGTTGGTGCTAGAGAAACTAGGGAGTTGGTGCTAGAGAAACCAAAGAGTGGGTGCTCTTAGAAAGTAGCAGCTTACAAAACAAAAGTTGCAGCCTCATTATGAGTTGGTGCTCATATGTATGATAATGTAAAGAATGTAAATATTACTTATATGTGTGATTGATGATGAATGTGCTATTTCTTGTTTCCTTGCATCATTGTGATTGTCATTGAGTGCCTTGTAAAGAGTCTAAAATAAACATAATTGTTTAAGCACTGTAACAACTGATTCCCCCCCTCCCCCCCTCTCAGTTGTCCAAAAATTGGTATCAGAGTCAGCCCCTTTCATCTAAGGGTAGATCCTAGAGCTTAAACATGTCAAGCCATGAAGGAAATTCAACCAATAAGGCCCCTCTATTCAATGGAACAAACTTTCCCTTCTGGAAAGTTAGAATGAGAACCTACATAATTTCTTTAGGTGCAGATGTCTGGGATGTGGTAGATATTGGTTATGTAAAGCCAGTTGTACTAGCTAATAAGGATGACAATCTAGAATTTAGCTTCAATGCTAAGGCTATGAATGCTATCTTGAGTGGGATTGCAGAAGTAGAATTCGTAAAAGATATGCACCTAGAAACTACCAAAGAAATGTGGGACAAACTCATTAGCAGTTATGAAGGTAATCAGAAGGTAAATGACGCCAAGCTTCAAACCTACAGAGTTTAGTTTGAACAAATGAAGATGAAAGAAGATGAAACTGTTGGAAAATACTTTCTGAGAGTTGAAGAAATGGTAAATGCAATGAACGCACTTGGTGAAAAAATTGAGGAACCTTCGTTAGTTCAGAAAAATTTGAGATCTCTCCCAGATAGGTTCAACCCGAAGGTATCTTCCATAGAAGAACTGAATGATCTAAAAACCTTGGATTTTGATCAAATTCTAGGAACACTGACTGCATATGAAATGAGAATAGTTAAAGATAAACCCACCTCTAGAGAAGCATCTTTCAAAGCAGACAAGAATGAGGATTCTGAGCCCAGTGAAATTGAAGAAAAATTTGTGAAGAGACTGAAGAAGGGATCAGAAAAATACAAAGGTAAACTTCCTTTCAAATTTTTCAAATGTGGTAGGATAGGTCATTTTACAAATAAATGTCCCCACAAAATAAAGGATCAGACATATGATGATGAGGAGATGCACAAACACATAAATTTCTTTAAAGATAATAACTTTAAGAAGAAAAGTCTTTGCATAAACAATGATGATGATCCTTCAGATGATGAAGACAATGAATCCTCTATTGAAGATAAACTAAATGCCTTCATACTTATGGCCAAAGAGGATTATGATAATAACAACACAGGAAGTGGTGTTAATGAAGAATAAGATGTGGTTGACATGGAAGGAGAATTGATCAGTTCACTGGAAGAGATTGGCAGACTAAGAATTATGAACAGAAAGCAAAGACATTTGTTGATGCAGTTCGAGAAAGACAGTAAAGAACCTAATGAAGACCTTGTCCTACTAAAAGTAGAATTAGAAGAGGAAAATAAAATCGAAGAAATTCTGAAACGACAGTTATCATAAAAGAAGGCAATATGTGAAGCATTAGAACAATAAGTAGTGAAAACTAGGAAAGAGATGGAGAAGTTTCAAGCCTTGTATAATCAGAATCTATCAAGTATCAAAGCCTCTGAAGGATTAGCCACCATTCTAAATCAACAAAGGAATCCAAAGCTGAAAACTAGTTTGGGTTATGAAGAGGGATCAAGTAGTGGTAAGCCAAGAAATGAGGAACCCATCAAGTTTGTCAAATGTACAACCAATGACAACAACAAACCTGCAGAAACAAAGGAAGACAATCAGCTTCCCAGGACGAGTAAAGAAAAAGGTGCCAAGACTGAATCTCTAGAACAAATAAATAATGCACGCCCTACTGAAAGACGTCATCAACATGGAAGAAATTGATTTTCTCAAAGAAGACAACCATTTTCCAGGTACAAAGAATTTTTATATGGCTATTGTTTCTATTGTTCTAACTTTGGTCACAAAGCTATAAATTGTTCCTTAAGACTTAGACATAAGGAATTAAGATTTCAAAGGAATAAATACTTCCCACAACAAATAATGATACAACCAAGTAACAAACCTTCACAGATTGCAAATTGCCAAATTAAGTCTAGGGACATGCAACTAAGGAGGTCAAGAAATAATCAAAACAGTCAATGAGTAGACAACACTGCAATAATAAGTTTGACCTATTGAACAATGAGATTGAATGCTACATCTGTCATAACTATGGACATAAATCTACTGACTGTTGATTAAGGAACTATGAACAAGATTTGAATTCCCCTACTGAAAATGCCAAGTTTTGGAAGAAGAAAGAAAGTGACAAGTGTGGATTAGTGTTGTCAGCTAAAAGAAAAATGAATCCTTGGTATATAGACAGTGGATGCTCCAAACATATGACGGGAGACAAAGGTAAGTTTCTATCTCTAAGTGAAATAAAATTAGGAAATGTAACCTTTGGAAATGATGCTCCAGGTAAAATAAAGGGTAAGTGGATGGTGAGTTTAAATAATGGAAAAGGAAAATCCCAAGATGTTCTACTTGTAGATGGGATGAAACATAATCTTCTCAGTGTAAGCCAAATGTGTGACAGAGGATGTGAAGTGGTTTTCATGTCCAATGAATGCAAGATAAAGTCTGTAAACTCAGGACAAGTGGTGGCCAAAGGCATAAGGATAGAAAATAATGTATATGTGCTGAAATAAAATAGAGAAGAATGTCATCTAAGAAAACACGATGAAAGATGGTTATGGCATAGGAGACTTGGAAATCTAAACTTTTACCACTTAATCAAACTCAAAAATATCGAGGCAGTAAAAGATCTTCCGAGAATATCAAAGCCCCAAGATTCAATGTGTAAACCCTGCAAAGTAGGGAAGCTAAACATGACACAGTTTAAATCCAAGAGATTTACTTCAATAGAGAAACCACTCCAACTGGTTCATATGGATTTATGTGGACCATCAAGATAGGAAGGAACAGGGAAAAAAAAATACTTCATGCTGATTATTGATGATTACTCTAGACTTACTTGGGTTGCCTTTCTCAAGGAAAAAGATGAAGCATTTGAGAAGTATAAAATATTTAAGGCTTTAACTGAGACTCAAACAAGCAAGAGGTTAAAGGCAGTAAGATCAGACCAATGAGGAGTGTTTATGTCAAGAGACTTCAAGGAATTTTGCGATGAGAACGTGATCAAGAGAGAATACACAATCCCAAGAACTCCACAACAAAATGGAGTAGTTGAGAGGCAAAACAGAATAGTGCAGGAAATGGCTAGGTCAATGATGAATGAGAAGAACATTGGTCAAACCTACTGGGTAGAAGCAATCCACACAACAGTCCATGTTCTTAACAAATATCACCTCAGACCACAAAGTGACAATACACCGTATGAACTGTGATTTGGGAGACCTTCTTCAATTAAACTCTTCAAAGTTTCTGGGAGTAAATGCTACATAAAGAATAATGATGAGAACCTTGGAAAATATGATGACAGGGATGATGAAGGTATATTTTTAGGGTATGGTACAAACAGTAAAGGATATAGATGCTATAATAAGAGGCTACATAAAATGGTCGACTGTATTGACGTAAAAGTTGATGAAGGAATCCCAACAAGAGAGGTGTACAGTAATGAGTCTTCTACATAAGACACAACTAAAACTGAAGATGAACAGGTCCAAGAATCAAAAAATGAAGACTCTGAATCAAATGAAGACACAGATACTCATACAGACTCAAACCAACAGACAAATTCAAATTCCTCCTCCAGAATCACTCAAAAGAATCATCCTGCAAGACAGATAATTGGTGACAAAGACAAAGGTTTATAGACCAAGAGAAAGCTAATTCAAAACACTAAACAATCACATATAGCTTTCATATTAATGCTGGAACCCAAGAATTTTAATGAAGCTAGAAAATATGACCATTGGGTTAAAGCAATGAATGTTGAACTTCATCAGATTGAGAAAAACAACACGTGGGAGATGGTTGAGAGACTTGAAGGTAAAAATGTCATTGGCTCCAAATGGATCTTTAAGAATAAGTTGAATGAGCAGGGACAAGTTGTTAGGAACAAAGAAAGATTGGTTTGTAAAGGGTGTGCTCATATAGAAGGACTGGATTTTGATGAAACATTTGCGCCCGTAGCAATATTAGAAGCTATCAAAATGTTTCTTGCCTATGCTTGTCATAAAAGGTTTAAAGTCTATCAATTGGATGTCAAGTCAGCTTTTCTAAGTGGAGATTTAAGTGAAGAAGTCTATATGGAACAACCAGAAGGTTTAGAACTTTCTGATAACCCTGACTTAGTATCCAAGCTGAATAAATCTTTATATGGGTTAAAACAAGCCCCTAGAGACTGGTATCACAGAATGGATATGTATCTCAAAGACAAAGGGTTCAAGAGAGGAACAATTGACAACAATCTATATATCAAAACATAGGATAATGATTTGCTCATCGTATTGGTCTATGTAGATGACATCATCTTTGGATGTAACAAGGATTCATTGGTACAATGGTTTGCTTCTGCCATGGAGTCTGAGTTTGAAATGTCTATGATAGGTGAAATTCCATTTTTGCTTGGTTTGCAAATTACTCAGAGGTCTGAAGGGATGTTCATTTCTCAAGAAAAATATCTAAGAGAAATGTTGAAAAGGTTTCAAATGGAAGACTCTAAACCTATTGGCACACCTATGGTTACTGGATGAAAATTAAGTAAGGATGATGACTCACCTGATGTTGATCAAAGTTCATATAGATAAATGATAGGTAGCCTGCTGTATATCACAACATCTCTCCGAGACATAATGCATGTTGTTGGAATGGTAGGAAAACATTAGTCTACACCTAAACAGAGTCATTTTCTAGCTGTCAAAAGGATATTCAGGTATTTGAAAGAAACAATGACTTTTGGTCTATGGTATCCCAGAAATCAGAAATTTTTGTTAACTTCTTATTCAGATGCAGATTGGGCAAATTGTGTTGATGAGAGAAAAAACATCAGTGGAGGAGCATTCTTCCTAGGTGACTCATTAGTAGCATGGATTAGTAAAAAGAAGGTTTCCATTTGTTTATAAACTACAGAGGCAGAGTACATTGTTGTTGCTACCTGTTGCACTCAGGTATCATAGATGATTCAGACACTTGTAGAATTGGAGGTAAAATACGTTGCATTGATCCAAATTCATTGTGATAACACTAGTGCCATCAGTGTGTCTAAGAATCCTGTATTCCACTCCAAGACCAAGCATATTCCCATAAAATACCGTTTTATGAGAGAGAAAGTCACCAATCAGGTTGTTCAAGTCCATTACATTCCAACCACAAAAAAAATTGCAGACATCTCTACTAAACCCCTAGCCAAGACACCATTTGAATATCTCCGACAGAAGTTGGGTGTCATCCCATCTTACACCTAAGAGAGTCCATATTTTTAGGGGGAGTTTTGTATTAGTTGAATATATGATACCTCCTAAACATACTGTAATAGCTCAGGGGGAGCGTTTTTTCTTTGACATTGATGTCAAAGGGGGAGAAAAGGAATGGTCCGGACTGGATGCTATATTTAGAGGTCCAAATAGTTTAGAGTAGTCATTCAGGGTTGCCATCAATGCCAAAGGATGAGATTGTTGGCATGTTTACAGGCATGTGTGCTTGTCATTGATGGAAAGATCAGAGTATGCAGCAATGGAAAAACAGGGACAACGTAAGTCTGGGAGGAGAAGCGACATAAATCTATGGATCCCATTGAGAATTCCCAATGAACGTCAGATCTAAGCCCGAGGTCCGACCGTTGTTGGATCTAGGAGAACCTGCACGTTCTTTAATGAGCAAGGTGAAGCGGGGTTAGGAAATCCCGAAAGAAGGAGGATGATTTCAGAAACTGAGAGTTGGAAGAGTCGAGACCCTTCATCATCAGAAGTCCTGGAATCACAAAATGCGAAACCCAAAAATCCTGAAATAGGCACATCAATCGAAGTTTCGGATACTGGGAGATTGAGAAGTCAATATTCGAGACTCTCCAACACAGGAGTGTCGAAATGCCATATCGTCGAAATGCAAAACGATGAAATACCAGACCATTGATTTGACTCCATTTCGGAGTTCTGAATACTGGGAGTTGAAGTGTCGAAACACTTCACCACAGGAGTGTCGAAATGTTGAATCGCCGAAATGCGAAACGATGAAATACTAGACTATTGATCTGACTCCATTTCGGAGTTTAGGATACTAGGAGTTGAAGTGTCGAAACACTTCACCACAGGAGTGCCAAAATGCCAAAACGTGAAATTGCAAAATGCAGTTTCGAATAAGGCTGTGGTCACAACCAGTGGTCACATCTGCCGAAGATGGAGGAAAGAGCTAGTGCAAACAAGCTCCATTTCGAGGATCGCGACTGGGAGTGTCGAGACACTTGATCACACGAATGTTGAATTTCTGAATGTCGAAATGCTGAAATATCTATGTAGATGGTGGTCACCTCCGGTGGTCATAGAAGTAGAAGGAGCTAGCATAGCTAGGCTACTTTTCAAGGTTTTCACTGTAACTGCTAGAAACCACTGATGGTTTCTGCCAGAGGACATGAAGAGACTTCTTTGTGATTGCCAGAGGAGTGGAAGAGTCTCAAGGAATCTTGCAGTGGGATGAAGACTGGTCATAGAGGTGATTGACAGCTGGAAGAGTGTTGGAGCCTGTAACTGCAATAGAGAGGGTGAGCTCGACTGTAATAGAGAAGACAAAGATTCCTTCGATTGTTGGAGAGGCGAAGGAATCTAGGCATAACACCCAGTGAGTCTCGATTGATGGAGAGGCGAAGGAATCTAGGCATAACTGGATGGAAGCACCAACAGAAAGTGCAAGGATGGGTGCAGTAAGACAGTGAGATAGTGAAGAAAGGCCGAGGTGCTCCAGTAGAGAAAAAAAGAATATCAGAAAGGGAAAGAAGATGTAGACAGAGAGACTCTGATATAGGGGAGAAGAGCAGCATAACGGAATAGTGATAAGCTTGGTAAGCCAATGATCAATATTGTATCACTATGATACATTTATATATATAGAAAAAAATAATAATTCAGGGTGGAAGGGAGGTGCTAGGGAGGACTATTGTCCTCAGAGGTTCAAGTGGGATCTTGAACACAGGGAGTTGTAGCTTCCAACTGGTTGGAGCTAGAGAAACTAGGGTGGTAGGGAGGAGCAAGGGAGAACTGTAGTTCTCTGTTTTACAGGTTGGTGCCTATATGACTGGAAGTTGGTGCTTCCATCCAGTAGGTGATGGAACACTTGGGGAGTTGGTGCTTCCTTCTAGTTGGTGCTATAGAAACTAGAGAGTGGGTGCTCTCAGCAAGTAGCAGCTTGCAAAACAAAGGTTTCAGTCGAATTATCAGTTGGTGCTCATATGTATGATAATGTAAAGAATGTAAATATTACTTATCATATAAAGAATAAGAGGTTTTTACCCTTTATGGGTTTCCTTAGGAAATATATGTCTTTGTGTATGTCATATGTGTGACTGATGATAAATGTGATATTTCTTATTTCCTTGCATCATTGCGATTTTCATTGAGTGCCTTGTTAAGAGTTTAAAATAAGCATAATTGTTTAAGCACTGTAACAATTGATTCACCCTTCCCCCCTCTCAGTTGTCCAACAATTGGTATTAGAGCTGACCTCTTTCATCTAAGGGTAGATCCTAGAGCTTAAACATGTCAAGACATGAAGGAAATTCAACCAATAAGGACCCTCTGTGCAATGGAACAAACTTTGCCTTCTGGAAAGTTAGAATGAGAACCTACGTAATGGATTTATGTGCAGATGTCTAGGATGTGGTAGATACTGGTTATGTAAAGCCAGTTGTACTAGCTAATAAGGATGACAAGCTAGAATTTAACTTCAACGCTAAGTCTATGAATGCTATCTTGAGTGGGCTTGCAGAAGAAGAATTCATAAAATTTATGCACCTAGAAACTACCAAAGAAATGTGGGACAAAATCATTAGCATTTATGAAGGTAATGAGAAGGTAAAGGACGTCAAGCTTCAAACCTACATAGTTCAGTTTGAATAGCTGAAGATGAAAGAATATGAAACTGTTGGAAAATACTTTCTGAGAGTTGAAGAAATGGTAATTGCAATGAAAGCACTTGGTGAAAAAATTGAGGAACCTTCGTTAGTTCAGAAAATTTTGATATCTCTCCCAGATAGGTTCAACCCGAAGGTCTCTTCC
>ML821450.1:74471-90077 GCA_009831015.1 Picea engelmannii
TAATGTAAGAAATATCTCTAATGATGATATAAAGAAGGGTTAAATTTTCAAATCTGATGTGTCTTTACGTTGTTTCTTATGCATTTCAATCTTCAAGTATAGCTTATGAGCTACAATTGTTGCTCTTATAGTTAACTGATGCTCGCAATACCAGTAGGTTTGGTTCTTGCATTTAAGTGTTTCTAATATGATAATGTTGATTGCGTAAGGACTGAAGTAAGTTCAGAACCCTCCATGGATCTTCTGTAGTCTTCTCTCTACCCTTCCCTATCTCTCTGTCTTAGCAGTGCTTCGGGTGAGACTTCTTCTCTTCAGAGGAGATGAAAATGCCAGTGCTCTAGACTACACGGTGCCTTTTGTTGGTAACTTGAGAAGGACCTTGGTCTGAACAAAACCACGCCAACAAAATGGTTATGTTGTCGGGACCCATATTAAAAGGGAACTTGTAGGAATAATGTTGTTGCCTATCCATAGATCTAGCATCGTTCAATGGTGGGAAAGAAACTGCAACGACTTCATATGGAAAGAAGAGGAACTAAGAAGAAAATCAGTGGGAGTTGCTTGGTAAGCAATCTTTTACTCAGAAAGATCAAGCGATCAGTATGAAATTTTCTGGGCAAATTCCTGGAAGAATTTTTTCACTGGATCAAGAGACTCCAAGAAGCTCTAGAGTTCCACGGATGGATCAAGAAGATTTGTGCCTGGGATACTGAAAAGTTAGTAGCACTCTAGAGGTTGGACTATCTAGTCACGAGGGTCGTATATTTCTGGGCTACCACCACGATAGAAGGATACATAATCAAATTTGCAGCTGAGAACCACCAGTCTTTCTCGTGAGTAGAGGAAATTTTCAAGAAAGGTGCAAGGGGAAGACTTGTAAGAGAGATCCCCATGTGGATTAAATCTCTCTTGGTGGAGGAAGGGATGTTGATTATGTCCTCGACCGAGATGGTAGCGTAAACACCCTCGCTTGGGGAAGGGTGAGACGGGGTGAGAATCATGGAATAAAGAGAGGGGAAGGATTCTTTGACGGATGGGGGGGAAACAAAAAGAAATGGATTCAAGAGATGATCGAGCCTTGAAGAGAGCCGCCATAGTTGATAAGTGGTGGCATGAAAAAATCAAGAAAGCCACAAGATAGTCTGAAAAGTTGAGGAAAGAAGGAGGATCGGGAGAGATAGAAGGAAGACAAACGGAAGAACTGCAAAGGATGAGAAGACAGGAATGACTGGCCAATCAAAGGTTAAAAGAGAGAGAAGCAAGAGAGCGAGAAGTCCCCAGGAGATGGGATGAGAAGGAGGAAGAGAGGATATAAGAGAAGAGGAAACCAACATGAATCTTGAAGGAGAAAGAGAAGATTCAGCCGCAATAACAAGAGATATCGGGAATCTGATCGAAGAGATCGTCCCAGTGGAAGCTAACGAGACCCCCCAGATCAAAGAAATCTTCCTTGAAGCCAGTGGCTCCAGCCCCGAATCACCCATACCCCAAGTTCCCTAAATACAAGCAGTAAGTTCTATATTACCTTCTCATACAAGTTATGTTCCAGTACAATTATTTAACTAGTCACAACCAGGAAGTGTGAGTACAGGGAGGATATTGGGATCCCTTGGTAGATCACAAGAAGGACCGTTAGGGTTCACATTGATATTAACAACAGGATCAACAATGGCTAGCCATGCAGGAGGATCAATTTCTCGATACCCAAAATTTTGGGGTAAGGGAGATGAAGACATTGAACAACACTAGTTCTTGTGCGAAGCCATTTGGAGATCTAGACAAACACCAGCTGTGAATAAATTGGTCGAATTCCAGACTACCCTAAGAGGCCGTGCTCTCAAATGGTACATGAAAACCATTGAACCAGGAGTGCCAGGGATGCAAGGTCAAGCATTCACCCTTGGCCAGGTACGGACGAGGTTCATAGAAGAGTTCAAACTGCCCCAGTCAGAACAACAGGCTCCGTCTGATATGCATGAAATCCAATAGAGAGAAGGTGAGTCAGCCTGGGAATACAGCCAGAAGTTCAAAGACGCCATAGGGAGGTTGGCACACCCAATCCACGAAGAACATGAAAGGGAATGGTACATTCAAGGGCTACTACCTCTGACTCAGATTTCGCTAACACAACAACGGATAACCACGTTGACAAATGCTTTGGAACAATCGATGAAGATTGAATCCATGATGGGATACCTTGGAAGCTTGAGAGTAACCCAACCCCTAGTATATGTGAATCTAGTGCAACTACAAGGATAGATATCAACCCTTAGAGAAAATATTCAAGAACTAACAATACCCAGACCAAGACAACCACAAGTTTGGTGCACTGGATGTTATATGGAAAGTCATTTGGTGAACGAATGCCCACAAGGGAGAGGGATGGAATCTCCATAGAATCCGATGGCAACCCCACCAGGACCCAGAGGAGGAGTTGTGCAAGTATCGATGAACCCACCATTTCACCAGTCTGCCCCATATCACGTGTTCCCAAGAGGCCAAGCAACACTAACGATGAAGTATTGTGAGATCTAATGAAATCATGAGCATGGACCATGACAGTGCCCCATCATGCAGAAATATCCAACGGTACCAAATAAAGTCCATTGTCAGTTCTGCACATCTACCACGCATACTACCAACCAATGTAGGGTGTTGGATGCACTGGCAGACAGGCTAGACCGAACATTATTCAGAGTAAGAAAAAACCCTTAGGGACTAGGACGAGGTCAAGGAGATGGAGTTGGCAGAGATTTCAGAGGAGGAAGAACTAGCAGAAGATGACCAAGCATATTTTATAATTGTGATGAACAGGGTCACTTTTCTAGAGACTGTCCTCACCCAAGGTGACCATGGTGTTCTCATTGCAGAACCAACGGACATGCAACTGAAGACTGCCCAGAGCTAATTGCAAAATGGGAAGATAGGGTAAGACAAAGAGGAAATAACCTTGTTAGTTCAGAGATCAAGAGGATTTATAAAGGACAACTTTTGAATATTAACATCATCACTCGAGGAGGCGCGAGGACAGGAGCTAGTGACGATGCTCTACCTAAGATTCAGAAGGCAGTGTTTAAGGGAGACAGGTACGACCCCCTAAAACAAAAAATGTTCTTTAAGGATTCTATAGAAGTCTTCTAGAGTATTCCTAGTTATGAGACACAAGAGAACCCCCCTTAGCCGATCATATACCCTAATATAGCACAAGTACCTGCATCACCCACTGCACCTAGAAACCCTATAGGCATACCAAAACAACCTTAACATCATCAAAATGTAGTCGACCTCTGGTTTCAATTATTCTCTGACATTCTGGGGAATGATCCACTGACAGAGA
This sequence comes from Picea engelmannii, assembly GCA_009831015.1. Taxonomy (NCBI): domain Eukaryota; kingdom Viridiplantae; phylum Streptophyta; class Pinopsida; order Pinales; family Pinaceae; genus Picea; species Picea engelmannii. The sequence goes on from ML821450.1 coordinate 77,809, forward strand.
ATTTGCGCAATGCATTGTACCTAGTCTTAGGGAATAAAGGAACCTCAGAAGAAAAGATTAGGTCTAACCTCCCTGAGAAGAGTAATCAGAGGGTGCAATGAAGAAAAGTTAGAACTGGAAAAGAATTCTGATTAACAACCTAGTTATATGACTTCGTAATTAAGGATGTCATTCTAGACCTAGGATCAAATGTGAACATTCTACCCAAGAAGACATGGGAAGCCCTAAGAAAACCAAGACTGAAATACTCCCCAATTCAACTAAGAATGGAAAACTAGTGCTTTATCTTTCCCATAGGAAGACTGGAGAATGTGGAAATTGATGTAGCATGAGTAAAGATAGTGGCCGACTTTGAAGTCATTGAGATCATGGGAGACAAGGACCCCTATCCTGTGCTACTTGGCATTGATTGGGCCTACAACAACTATGCAGTAATTGACTTAAAGAAAGACACCATGACTTTTGAGGCTACAGGAATCAAGGTAGTTCAACCATTGGACCCATATGTAGGACCTAGGTACACAGAACCAATAGACAATAATATGGAAGGAGAAGACCTAGACCAGTTGTATACCATAACAGTCGGGACAATAAATGATTACATAAACCCTATTGCGGATGGATCAGTAAGTTGGAGAAGCATACAATCAACAGACGAGGACTTAGAACTGACTTTTGATAGTTGGAAACAAAGTTTGCATGAACGATTCTCAAGAAGATGCGCAACTGTTAGAATGACCAGATGGGTCGGGACTGAAGTCAGAGAACACCCAGTATATGATGACACCTTAGACCTAGGAAAATTCTTATAGAGCATGGAAGATAATGTGAGAGAAGATCAACGAATCTCAGTACTAGATATTGCTTTCCAGAACAACCCCACTAGATGGTGGCATACACACAAAACTACACTTAGAACTTGGGATGATGTGAATCAAGCTCTAAAATATAGGTTATGGAATAAGGAACAACTAGAAACAAATATACAGACAGAACCCCATGCCACACAACTGTTCATCAGAGAATCAGACCCGAGAATACACATCGAACAGTGTGTGACATAATGGCAGGTTGCGGAGATACCCTCTCTCTTCTGGGTTCAGGTATTTCCCCACTCCCTAGGCCCACTTTCGAAAACTTGGTTTATACATGAGGAAACCAGAAGACAGACTAACGATTGGAAAACACTAGCAACTCAATTCTGCAAAGACTTCTCATTTACAAGTAAGTACCTTGAGCTTGAACCAATCCTGCAAAAGATTAAAGAACTTCTTTTCAAAACCAATAATGACAAGAGATTAGACTCTGTAGTATGTTCCGGGCATACCCAAAAATTTCAGAACAAACTCCACTTACTTATGACTGGAAATCCTATAGAATGCTATCATATTAGGAAAGCCTCATAAATCCTAGACGAATTAGAACAACTGAGAAACCTAACCATCAAAGAGACTGAGGGAAACATGGAAATCCAAAACACCATACCTAGCTAGACCGATAGTTCCTACAATCACCCGTTAAAACTGTAGAGACTTAACATAGGGACCGAAGAGCAACCCAAGATAGCCCTGGTAGGTGATTACTGGGATGAGAAAAACAATCAAGAAATACAGGCCTTACTGCGAGAATACAACGAATTGTTCCTGAAGACTTTCTCAGAATTAAAGGGAATCAAAGGAGTTTTGGGAGAAATGAAGATTGAGCTAAAACTAGGATCCAATATTGTGAGACATAGGCCATACCATCTTAACCCGAGAGTAAAAGAAAAAGTTAAAAAGGAGATTGATAATATTTTAGAAGCTGGTCTTATTTTTCCAGTAGAAGAATCAGAATGGGTCAGCCCGATAGTCATTCAAAACAAGAAAGACACCGAATACATTAGAGTATGTGTAGACTACATGGGCCTCAAATCTACCTATGTGCACGACCCTTTCCCAACGCCCTTTACCAATGAGGTCCTAGAACAAGTTCTGGGAAAGGAATCATATTCATTTACAAATGGATTCTCAGGATACCATCAAGTTAGGATTGCTGAAGAGGAAAAGAGAAAAACCACCTTCATCACTGAATGGGGGTCGTTTTCATACAATGTCATGCCATTTGGTGTAAAGAACGCCCCTAAAGTTTTCTCCAGGATAGTGATAGTAGCCTTTAGAGAGTTCATTCACAAGTTCATAGAAGTATAAATGGATGATTGGACAATATATAGCCTGCTAAAGGAACATGTAACACTACTGAGGCTAATGTTCGACAGATGCAGAGAATTATAAATCTCACTAAACCTCTGAAAGTTTATTTTCTGTGTACCACATGGAAATTTTTTGGGCCACATTGATATAGGTGGATATCAGAGGCCACCCACCTTTTCCAAATGGCTCAAAATAGTTTTCTGGCCATTTTGGCAATTTACTATTTTTAGCAGGTTTTAACTTTCGGGGCCATTTTGAGGGCCTAAATGAAGTTTTTTTGATATATAGGTTCTCAATTATAGCTGAAGTCATGATTGAGCCCCCAAAATGAATCTCCTCGATGATACCTTTCCAACGAGATATCACATGCCTAAAACGGAGATCGTATGCAAAAGTTACGACCCCAGGAATTTGATGCACCAACTTACCCAAACGGGGCCCACATGACTTTTTGTGCTTCATCTCCTAGGGTTAGGTTTTTGGATGTCTAGGACTTTTGGAATTCTTGATTATTGTAAAAATGCCTCCAGAGCCTCATTGTATCCATCTTCTTGCGAATGCAAGTAGCCATCACATCTCTTCTGAGAGATAAGCTGCCACCATTCTAGCGAGCCTTTCACTCTATATTTATATAGTCTCTGTACATTTTGTTCATTAATAGAAATCGTGTATTACTATATCTCTGTGTTATGGTTGCATCTCTGATATATTTCTGTTATATTACTGGATATACACGACATCTCTGTGCATTTCTTTATTATATCTCCGCTCTCATTTCATGCCGAAAATAATCTGGATCAGTGGTATCAGAGCAGGCTGCTCTTGATCATTTTTTTCAGTGCATGTCCCCAATGAGGTCCAAGTATAGAAAGTCGGGTCTTGATCTTGTCTCTGTTGAAGACAATCTCTCTCGCACACCCAAGAAACCCTCAATGGCGGAAGAAAATAAAATTGACGAAGCAGACGATCCTATCAGTTTGTTGCTTGAGAAAGCTCTCACGCGGCAGAGGGATGAAATGATGGAGAATTTTTCCCACATCCTTCAACGCCTACCGATAGCATCAGGCACATCTTCATCAAGTGATCACTTTGGAGGCACCTCTCCTTTCAAGGTACAGGTTAATTTTTATATTCCCGTATTTGAAGGTCAAATAGATGCAGATGCCCTAGATAAATGGTTAAATCTGCTAGAAGGTTATTTCTCTATTCATAATTTTTCAAACAAGGAAAAGATCACCTTCACACTCCTTAAGTCTCTCCCCCATGTCAAACATTGGTGGGAAAATTACTGGGAGCAGAGTTCCACAGAGGAATCTGGAATATGTGGGGTCGAGCCCACTTGGGATTTTTTTGTGGATGCAGTAAAGGAACAGTACTACCCTGTTGGAAACTATGAGGAACAATACATGAGATGGACCACACTGTGGCAAGAGAGGGGCCAAGAAGTTCCAGAGTTCACCAATACCTTCCATACCTTGCGCACCAAGCTAGGTATCAAAGACTCTGAATGACATTTGGTTCTGAAATACCATGGGGCTCTACACAGATACATCCAAACTGAAATGGATTTTCTGGACATCTCATCACTCGGTGCTGCCTATCGATATGTTGTTAAAATCGAGTAGAAATTTAAGCACCAGAACAAATGGGAGTTCGAGTCTGCAAATCCACAATAATCAAAGTATGACAAAGAAAACCCTAACAAACGTTCTCCCAAAAACCAGTCCAAGCCATAGGAAAAGAAGGGTCATGGGAAGACAAAGAAGGACACCGAAAAATGGTGCGATTTCCACAAAATCCCCTGGCACAACACCGATGAATGTCGCTTAAAACATTCATTGGTGGCCGAGATCAAAGACAAGGAGCCAAACCCTGATTTAGAATCTGATTATGAAAATATTGGTAAAAGACAGATCATCGACGCAGACCCCACTGCTATTGTCGCGACCGCAGCAATTCAACCAGAAGTACCAACAGCCAGAAGAGGGGGAGCACCTTTTTCATTCACAGATGTGGGTGAAGGGGACCCCATAGCGGAAGCCAGAAGAAACTCATCTCAGCAGAGGTCGTCAAACAGTTGGGATTGTCGACAACACCACACCCGCAACCATACAGCATTGGGTGGCTTCGCCAAGGACGAGATCTTCATGTCAGCTAGCAGTGTCGATTGTCATACGACATCCAACCCTTCAAGGATGAGGTATTATGTGATGTTTCCCCACTGGATGTCTGTGATGTTCTCTTGGGCCAGCCATATATGTGGAAACACCATGCTATCTATGAGTCTCAACCTCGTAGTGTCATTATTACTCTGGGGGGTCATCTCTACAGGATACCCGAGGTAGTTCCAACTACTGCCCCACCTAAACAGTGTTGTAAGGTAGTATCTCATACTAGAAAATTCATCTTCTCCACAATCTGTTCAAAGGGTGAACAGAAGGATACTGCAGCCACCACAGCTTCGGCCAAAGCACCTTCTATCCAATAGAAGTAGGCCGACAAGGTTGCAGCAAAGAACGAATATTCCTTCTGCACACAGTCATCTAAAATAGCCAGACTAGTTAAAAAGGTCCAAACCTTCAAGCCACAGGTTCATGACAGATTTCCACAAACTAAGCAGCGTGACTTCTCCAGCAAGACAAGCAGCTCACCAAGATGCAGATTCAACAAATGCTTTTCTCTCTCCCCCAGGAACTCAACGCAATGGAGACCATTGCTTCCTAGGGAGGGAGGATTGATCCAGGTGGATATCAGGGGCCACCCACCTTTTCCAAATGGCTCAAAATAGTTTTCTGGCCATTTTGGCAATTTACTATTTTTAGCAGGTTTTAACTTCCGGGGCCATTTTGAGGGCCTAAATGAAGTTTTTTTCAGACAGAGATTTTCAATTATAGATAAAGGAATTATCGAGCCCCAAAAATGAATCTTCTCAACGATACCTTTCCAATGAGCTATCACACACCTAAAACGGAGATCGTATGCAAAAGTTACGACCCCGGGAAGTTGATGCACCAACTTACCCAAACGGGGCCCACATGACTTTTGGCGCTTCATCTCCTAGGGTTAGGGTTTTGGATGTCTAGGACGTTTGGCATTCCCGATTATTGTAAAAATGCCTCCAAAGCCTCATTGTATCCATCTTCTTGCGAATGCGAGTAGCCGTCACATCTCTTCTCAGAGATAAGCTGCCACCATTCTAGCGAGTCTTTCACTCTATATTTTTACAGTCTCTGTACATTTCGTTCATTAATAGAAATCGTGTATTACTGTATCTCTGTGTTATGGTTGCATCTCTGATATATTTCTGTTATATTACTGTATATACGTGATATCTCTGTGCATTTCTTTATTATATCTCCGCTCTCATTTCGTGCCGAAAATAATCTGGATCACACATAGTCTGCCGAGAAGGAGTATTAGTAGACCCAATTAAAGTAGTGGTCATTGTGAATATGCCGCCACCCACAAGTGCTAAACAACTTCTCTCCACACTTGGACACACAGGGTACTATCTCCGGTTCATAAAAAGATATGCCAACATTATTTCACCTCTGGAAAACCTCCTGAAAAAGGATGAAACGTTTGGATGGAATCCCGAGTGTGACAAAGCATTCAAAATAATTAAGGAAAAACTCATCACAACATTGATTCTGATATTTCCAAATTGGGAGAAATAATTTCACGTCGATGTGGATGCTTCAGGGATTGCCTTAGGAGCTATTTTAACACAACCAAGAGATGGAGCTATGGATCACCCCATATATTTTGCAAGTCAGAAGTTGTCGCAAGCAAAGAAAAACTATACAACGACCAAACGGGAAGGCATAGCAATCATCTACGCTTTACAAAAATTTAGACATTATCTGTTAGGATCTCATTTCAAATTCTTTACTGATCATTCAACACTAAAATACCTAGTTAATAAACCTGTGTTGGAAGGAAGAATTTGCAGATGGTTGTTGTTATTTTAGGAATTTTCTTTTGAAGTCATCTTCAAGACAAGATGATGCAATGTCAGACCTGACCATCTATCCAGACTAGATTTAGGAGAAAGTGGCGGAGCAGTCAATGATTAGCTCCCAGATGCACATTTTTTTAGGATCGAGGCAATTCCAGAATACCTGGAGGACATAACAACCTTTCTCAACACAGGGGCCTGCCCTGAAAATATTCTGCAACTCAGATATGCCATACGGTCGTCAGAGAAGCAGATTACTAGCTGATAGTCGAACAACTCTATAAACTAGGGCTAGACAGTATCCTCAGGCACTGTGTCCTAGATCATGAAAGGCAGGATATACTCTGGGAATGCCATAACAAAATTGTAGGACACGTAGGAGGAAAGGCAATGGCACAAAAATCTCTACAGGCAAGACGTTAGTGGGCAACACTTTTCAAGGATGCAAAAGCATACATTAGATCATGTGAAATTTGTCAACGGGTGGGAAAACCATCACGTCGAGATGAATTACCACTTCAACCGGTTAGAGATCTATAGGCATTTGAGAAATGGGTAGTTGACTTCATTGGGCCCATCAAGCCCACAACCAAACATTCGAAGGCAAGGTACATCATTACCGCAACCGACTACCTTACTCGCTGGGCCAAATTAACAACAGTATGGGACTATTCGATGGATACGGCTGCTAGGTTCATTTTCGAGAATATCATTACCCGCTTTGGATGTCCAAGGATCCTAACCAACGATCAGGGAGCTCACTTCATTAGCAACACTATAACAACACTTACTACTAAATTTTTGATTTAGCATCACAAGAGAAGTCCTTATCACCCACAGACCAACAGAACAATTGAAGCCTTCAACAAAATCTTGGAAAAGGGGCTAAAAAAAGTATGTTACGCAAACTGAGAGGACTGGGATGAGAGAGTTCCAATGGTATTATGGGCATATAGGACAACTACAAAGAAACTACATAGATATACACTTTTCCAGTTGGTTTATAGAAAAGAGGCAGTGGTGCCCGCAGAGTTCATCACACTAAGTCTATACATTGCACAAGCCACATGTATGACAGACAAAGAATCAATGGCATAGAGACTTGTGGAGTTACAAGAACTCGACAAAACCAAATTTATAGTCGATTTCCATCAGTCGATTGAAAAGGAAAGGAAAAAAAATTGGCATGACCGACACATCAAGACCAAGGTATTTACACAAGGATACAAGGTGCTACTCTATGACAACCGATACCAGAGGCACCCTGGCAAGCTGCGCATGCATTAGTTGGGACCCTTCATAGTGGTAGAAATATGACCATCAGGAGCAGTCCAACTTGCGCAACTGGATGGTATGCTACGACCAGGATGGGTGAACGACGCTCGCCTGAAACCCTACCTATCTCAAAACTGAGAACAATGGGATTCGCTCCAATCCGACGAAGCTTGTACAATAATTAGATTTGAGTTTTGTTTTCTTTCTGGAATTTTGTAAATTCAGTTAATAGTATCCATGCACATAGTATTGTGACACAATACATAGTTTATCTATTTTGTTTAAGTGTTGGTTGATACAGAATTAAGGACCTAGCAATATAGAACCTGAAGCATGAAAAAAATCCAGTAATATCCGACGTTAAGGATGACAGGGACAACCCTTGTGGTCGGAGGTGCTCTGAATCCAAATCTAATTAGAGTTAAAATTAATGCACACCCAGTCTATTCAAAACCATTTTTACCAGTCCGACACCCCGGCTTCCACCCATTAAGCCATAAAGCCTCATTATATAAAGATGCCATCAAACTTCACGCCGAGACACCCACCCGTCAAATAGAAAGGTCTCAATTTGGCCATGTCCCTATTCCACTCAAATGAGTAAATAATCGAATCACCCAATCGGACTCCCTTGATTAAACTGTCTCGTTGGACAACTCACACCCTGTCGCATTCATCCTGTCATTATAAGGAGCATTTATTGTTAAAACTTACCCATTAAAGCCAGACAAAAGACTCTCAGAACTTAGCTGAGAATGTATTGTTTCTATAACTGAGCATAGTTATTTCCACACGCAATGCTGTGAACTAGTAAGGACCTTTGAAAAAGTCAAAGACATAGCCTAGACGTGTGAATGACGAGAGCTACAGTAAGCCGAAGTGCCATGTCGATAGAAGCAGTACCAGACGAGATCTGGAATCCTCGGGTCGAGAACATAGGAGACCTGAAAGGGAAGATAGAGCACATCAAGCTGCTTAACCTTGACCTCACAGATTCAACTTTGTTTCCACATATGCACCCAAATGTATTTTGGGAGTTATCCTTGGAAAAAACTGGAGATATACATTTTACACCAAAAAAAGAGTACATTAATTTGTTTAACTCCACCATCATGAACCTGGTAGACTTACCAGTCTTCGACACCACAGGTGACATTGCATGCTGCACAAAATTTTTGATAAGCATAGTGCATGACTGAAGCCTATGGTTGGATAAGAGCTATTCAATACATGCACAGGACATCCAATAACTTACTGGACTATCCTCCAAAGGTGAGGACGTGTCAAAAGGATTTTAGGGACCTGGTAAGCATGGGAAGAAGAAACACAAACTTAGCCTGTACGAGAAATTTAACACCAAGCGAGGTGGACACACAACAATTATCGAGCCAATATTACCTGAACCAGTCCGGACTGGATGCTACGTCATAGCCAACATGGTTATGAGGTCCTACTATAAGGGAGAATGCACCCTGGATTCGCTATCTGTTGCCGACTTTTGCAATTAGGGAGCAGTATTCAATTGGTATAGTTTCCTACTAGAGGAACTACTCGTAGCTTGTGAGGAGGCACAAGAGAAAGGATGCACCTTTACATATGGATACCTACTTGTGGCATTTGCAATGCTCAAGTGGTAGTCACTGGTGGACCGACAACCGACAATACTAGACAAAAGGCATTTGTCGAAAATGTTTGAGCCATGGCAGTCCATACCAAACTCAGAAAACACAGCTCTCAACAATGCACCATTTTCCAAATGGTATAATGCTATGATCGATGCAACACAAAGGCCACATATCCCACAACAGATTCTTAATAATAACACAAGAAATATTGCATTCGGCATAAACTGACACAATACATTCGTCTGGGTGAGGCATGCTAGACGAGAATTTTTTCACACATGGATACTACCTTTTTACCTTGATGAAGAAGCTTTTGACAAAGAGGTCATGTCATGGCCAAGAGTTAAACGCAGCCCATGAAAAATAGGCATGCATTATATTCTGCCAGTCGAGATTTTCAAGAAGAAAGATAAAGAAGTAGGAGAGGGACTGAGCTTAGGGATTGAACAGAAGAAGCTAGATGCACCAGTATAGACCGAATCCCAGGAGGAGGAAGAAGAAAAATTCTTGGTGCAGAAGGAAAGAGCGTCCCACTGTAAACTACCAAACAACGCCTTGCTATCAGGAGCGCAGGTTAACCATATCTTGGGCATAGTGTTTGGGACCGAACCGTTACAAAAGAAGTAGTGAACTGGGGTCCTACCACACAAACCCCTAAACCCACAACCCCTTGCATCTGTCGCTGCTTGCACCCACACCACAACCAAAGCCACCCCTATCATTGATATCCAAGACGACCTAGAGCATGAACCATTCTTGTCCACACCCATTGTTGAGCAACCTGCACCACCACTCCAGCTACCAAATCTTCTCACCTCCACCCCACATTAGACCACAACTTCAGAGTTGATGCAGTTTGACCATATAGAGACAGAGGGGCGACAAACCCCACAGACAACCAGTGAATTCCCCAAGCCCAACTCAGAAACTTCAAACCCTGACCCCAAAGCCCCGGAGCAAAGCACGATACTAGATGTTCCGAACCCAAGCACCCAGGAGTGACAACATGAGTCATCGACACATGATGAAGCTGCCAAAAGAACAAAAGAGCCAGAAGCTGACTGTGACCAAAAAATCACCTCACCACCTAAGGGTGAGGAGGCCTAAGAAACCATGATGCATGATGGAGAAGTACACGAGGACACAAAGATACCAGATGTGCTCAAAGAACCAGATTCAACAACGACACAAGATATGGAAACCATACAAGTGAAAATGGAGCAAGTCTTACAGAACCCCCAATAATGTGCAGAATTGATGTAGCTCTACATCACTAGAGAAGAGGTACTGACACTCCTTCCCGAAGATCTAATATTGAGGATCGCACCAGCGCCACATATAGAGGAGGAGGTAGAAACCCATTCAGACCACTCAACGACCAACAGACTTCCCCTATAGACGCGAGCACCTACTGATGCATCTCCCCCAGCTACAAACCCGATATAGTGGCCAACATCACAATTATTTGGGCTAATCAGAGCCTCCACAGAACAACTAGAGAAAAGACTCCAGGATGCCGCGAGCTCAACTGAGCTCGCCCAACAAGAACAGTTAGTTGAACAAGAATGTAGAATAGACAAAAAACGTGACAGGATCCTATCCCAGTGCAAACTGGAAAAGGTCTAGGAAAAACTTGCAGAAGCCTGGCCCGAGATCCGAAAGGTTGCGCCCAACTTACCAAGCCAGGGAGATAACAGAACTAGAGAAACAAATTGAACTGATACAAATGGCATGGACACAAATTGTGACACGCATAAAGAAGATACAAGAAAAGTTACAACAAGACCAACAAGAAGCAGAAGAACAGCCTCAACAGCTGCAGGAACAAATGCATAGGATAATATTGCAAGGTAATAATGCCCGAGTGACACTACACAAAAAGATCGCGGAATGCACCAGAATATTTAAGGAAGTCAACGATTGGATGGGTATCATCGCTCACCGAAATCAATTCTTGGAGGAAGCTTGCACAAAGATCCAAGTTCTCAATGAGGAAGTTGCGGTCACAATGGACCCCATGGAGAAGCAACAAAAGTTCGACCAAATTCAATAGGCCGACAACGAACTAAATTCCCTCTACGAAGCAGAGTCGATAGCCAAGAAAGAGTTGCATGAGTTTTGACTAGTGATTCAAACCACCTATATGCAGATGCACCAGTTCAACGCAACAACTAACTCCGAATTGAACTCATTAGTTGCAGCAAGGCCAAAAGATTACAACAAAGAGATGACCCAACAATTCTTGGTCGAAGAATCATTCCTTACCCGGAAATGGTAGGACAAAGTTGAAATCTTTCACGAAGTAAAACATAGAGCATTAGAGCTTGTTCTAGAATTGGGCCCTTAGTTTGAGGAAGTGAAGGAAGAAACCACACAAACAAAAGATCTCAAAGAGGAGGAAAAGCCGGATAAGAGAAAGCAACAACTGCTCCTAGAGAATGTGGAGGAATCAAGTTCTTGACTCAAGGACGAGTCAAGGGTTGTGGTCGGAGCCTGTTGGGCCCTTCATTTTTAAAAAACAAATTGCACAAGTGTTGATCGCACAACATTCATCGGAGGCCGGAAGGAATAACAACAAAAAATAGTTGCAGAAGCCAGTGCAACACCATCCAAACAACAACATATATGATAAAATATAATTGTAAAAGGGATGTTGTTATGGTAGATGGATTTGATTTTGTTGGTCGGTTCAGTCAAGTGATGAGTTGGCTCATTCATTTTGGTCATTAGCTGATATTGTTAGGTCGAATAGTGTCTATTAGAGTTATGTCCGTGGGCATTGCCCAAGGTTTTTGGGGTAGATCAAGAAGAGTAGAGTCTATAATGAACACAACCTGCTAGCTGGGAGATCAGGACTCTGTGGCTAAGAGTTGGAGCCAAGAATATATAATGTACTTTCCATGTAATGATGAGACTGTAATGTAAGAAATATCTCTAATGATGATATAAAGAAGGGTTAAATTTTCAAATCTAATGTGTCTTTACGTTGTTGTTTATACATTTCAGTTTTCATGTATAGATTATGAGTTACAATTGTTGCTCTTATGGTTAACTGATGCTCGCAATACCAGTAGGTTTGGTTCTTGCATTTAGGTGTTTCTTATCTGATAATGTTGATTGCGTAAGGACTAAAGTAAGTTCTGAACCCTCCATGGATCTTTTGTAGTCTTCTCCCTACCCTTCCCTATCTCTCTGTCTCAACAACGCTTTTGGTGAGACTTC
>ML821451.1:0-33765 GCA_009831015.1 Picea engelmannii
TAGATCCACTTGGAAGTCACCATTGACTTCCCTTCTGGTCTCGGAACCACTTCCCACACATCATTATTCATGATGGATTGGTATTCTTCCATCATGGAATCCATCCACACTTGTTGCTTTCCAGCTTCCTCATAAGTGGAAGGTTATGAATCAATGATCTTTCTCATCAACGCCACATAGTTGGAAAATTTTGTGGTCTCTTGATCTCTTTGAAGGAGCCACTGGGAGTTGCATGTTTTTCCGCTTCACGTAAAGTGTTATGGAGCCATGCTAGTCTCTTCTTGGTAACTGTAACCTCTTTGGGTGGATCTACATGTATCTTTGGCTCTATTGTCTCATTTTTTATCTTCTGGAATATGTTCTTCTAGAGTAGAGTCAATTATTATTGCATCCCTTGGAGCCTCTTTCTCCTCTATGTCCTCGTCCATGTGAAACTCTCTATATTTCATGAAGATTGCTTCTTCATCAAAGATAGCATCCCTGCTAATCTCAATTTGTCTATATCCAGGGACGTATATTCTATAAGCCTTCAAAGTCTCATCGTATCCAACGAAGGTACCCTTCTTTCTTGAAGGCTCTAGCTTTGTTCTCTTTTCCTTGGGAACATGTATGTACATTGGGCAACCAAATATCCTCAAGTGGCTAACTTCTGGTTTCTTTCCAGAGAATACTTCTTCTAGTGTCTTGTTCCCCAATATCTTGTGAGGACTTTTGTTTTGGACATATACAGTTGTACGAGATGCTTCTGCCCATAGATGCATGGGTAAGTTATGGTCATGGATCACCGCTTTATCTACTTCTACAATTGATATGTTCTTTCTCTCTACAACCCCATTCTACAGGGGGTTGTAGGGAGTTGTGTCAGCTCCCTCTTAATCCCTGCTTCTCTACCAAAATATTTGAACTCATTTGAGGTGTATTCACCTCCATTATCTGACCTCAAAACTTTAATATTTCTTCCAGAGAGATTTTCTACTAGATCCTTGAATTCTTGAAACTTACTAAAAACTTTATATTTTGCTTTCAAGAAATAGATCCATGTTTCACATGAGAAATCATCAATAAAAATGACATGATATAAAAAGTTAGCTAGAGATGGTATCGCCATTTATCTGCATACATATGAATGTATGATGTCAATGATCCCCTTGGATCTATTGTCACTGTTTGGAAAATTTCCCTTGGAATTATTGCCTAGTGTGCATCCTTTGCATACTCCATCATGCGCTACCTGCATATCTGGTAGATCTGTAACCATATTGCTCAAAACTAGTAAGGCTTTGTAGTTCATGTGAGCAAGTCTTTGGTGCCATAGTTCATTAGAGCTAATATTGGTGTGTACAAGAGCTTGTTCTGGGTGTCCCTTCAATTTATACAATCCTCCCTCTCAGACACCAATTACAATAGTTGAATATATACTTGAACCCTTATGCCATAGAAGGACTTGGCCATCAACAAAAGCTACTTTGAAGCCTCGATCTTCCAAAACAGATATAGAAAGAAGAATTTTCTTTAAACCTTGTAAAAACAATACATCCTTTATTTAAATAGAGTTACCTTAATCAAGTTAGTAGGAGGCTTCTCTTACTCCTTTTATTGCATGCCTAGAATCATCCCCAAGCTCCACCTAAAGGGATGAACTATTTTCTATCAATTTTGTAAGAGAACTTCATAACTTGATCATGTGCTTGGAAGCACCACAGTCCACTAGCCAAATATCACTTCCTTGAGTGGTGGTACCTATGAGGGTTGAGACAAAGACATACTCTTCATCTTTTGATTCCTTTGTCTTCTTTTGAGATGTGGACTCCTCCATATATGTTGCATGTGCATGATTTTTTCTCTTTCCTTTCCCTTGAGGACATTGATAAGCAAAGTGTCCCAACTTCTGACAGTTGAAACATCTAATCTTAGATACATCCGTCTTTTGATTTGGAATTGATATTCTATTTTTCATTGGACATATGTTTCTTCTTTCTTTCTTTTTTTTCACATGAGCAACAAGAGCTTGATTCTCTTCATCATTGGTCTTCTACTAATTGGATATCACTCTTGATTCTTCTTGGGTACAGTTTGTCCATAGCTTGTCAGATTTCGGTAATTCCCTTCTTGCACATATTCCCTGAACAAATGTGTCCCAAGAAGAAGGAAAGCCATTAAGAGTTGTAGATACAAGCTCTGCATCATCTACTAAATCTCCAATAGTTGCTAGTTCATCCTTGATCTAAGAAATCCTCATGAATTATGTAGAAACTGTATCTGACTTGTTCATCATCACATTTTCGAGTTGATGCCTTAGGGTTAGCTTCATGCTCGTGTTCTTGCTTTCATATAGTCTTGTTAAGGCATCAAACATCTCCTTTGGTGTCTTCAATTCTGAGACATTGGGAATCAAGTTATCCTTGATTGAATTTGTCAAGATCCTCTTGGTCTTGATCTCATTCTTCTTGTACTTTGCCTTGGCATCTTCTTCTTATGGTTCTAGGAGAACTATCTTGACATGATCCAAGAGCTCATTCTCTTCTATAATGAAAAGTGCTCTATGCTTCCATGATCTGAAATTGTCTGCTCCATCCATCCTATCTTCAACTCTCATACCAGTAATCATTTTTGTTGGTAGAAACCCTATGCCCAAAATTTCAACCTTCTTAAAAAAGTCAATGCTAGGGTTTCAGGATATGTGCTAGGGTTAGGCGAATTGCTCTATGGGGGAGTTAGTCCCAACAACTTTGGAATAAGTGTTCAACAAGCTTGAAAAAAGAAAATTGTGCAACAGAAAGTCCCAAAGTATGATCTTCCTTCCAGTGATTAGACTGTTCTGAAGGTAACTCGCTTTGATACCATGTTATATTTTCTTAAATTTTTAGAGCAATAGATTTACCAGAGCATTTAGATCTTCTCTTACATTCAACAACCATATATTGAAAATATAAGCAGGATAAACAAGCACAAGAAGACACAAAGATTTATCTTGGAAAAACCCCAAACTCGGGGAAAAACCAAGCCAACTTTTCTTAGAGAGAGTCCTTATGATAATATAATACAACCATGAACAAGCTCTATTCACAAGAGTAAAACTAATAATGAAGAAAACGTGACACAAGAACTTATCTCTTCTCCTTGTCAAACCCTACCAAGGGTAGCTAAGGCACCACACAATACTAGCACAACTCTACTGGAGATAACACACAAGAGAAATCACCAAGAACCACAAAGAAACCCCAATTGTTGCAGTGGTTGTGTCTTCTTCTTTTCTCAGACTTGCGACTTCTTCATGAGTGGGATAGTTGTGTGAGTGAGTGATCAAATGAGCAAGGCATCACTTTATTTATAGTCTTCAAGTCACTTTAGTTGGGGTCGACTTCTCTTCCTAGAATTCTATTTTCACTTTATCATTTTCTTATGGGTTGACTTCTCTTCCTGGAAATTCTATTTCCACTTTATTCTTTTCCTATGGGCCTATTTCTCTTCTAGGGTGTTCTTCAACTGTTCAATGGTCTTCCTTTGACTTCTTGGAATCTTATTCTTCTCTAAGAAAATTTGTCCAAGAGGGAATACCTCTTGCTACTACCAAAACATTAACAGAGCTCTGATCGACAAATCAACCTCCTCCTTCAAATGGTTAACCATATTGATGAACGACATTGTTCCATCCGACAAGGATGTATTTTGGGTGCCCCCTTGCAGATTTCTAGTAGAAGAGGCCACTTGCATATTCTGTCCTTGTGGGAACGAGGCCTTTAGCACAACAGGTTGTTGTTGTACTAATAGGCATTGGGACTCTTCCAACTTTGGGCACTGATGGGTAAGGTGATCTTTCCTACAAACCTTGCAACATAATTTCACCTTGTTCTTCTCCTTCTTTGCCCCTCCAACATTTGCATCAGATTTTTCATTTTTATTATTGTTTCCACCTCCTTTCTTATCCTTACCCTTTTTGTTCTTCCCTCTGGGTTCTTGGGTACCCTTCAGGGTTGTCGATTGTACAATGTGAACATCTGATGACTGGATGGTGGAAACAATCGAAGCAATAGCTTAATCGGTCGCAGACGGATGAATCGTCATCTGTTGCATCTGGTTCTTAACCAGATCTGTGATAGTGATTTTGATGGACCCAACGATGTTATCGGCATGTGGTCCAGACTTCGCTTTTGAAGGATCAAAACCGGGTTGCTGTGCATTCGATATAATCTCATAAAGGATCCCAGATTATGAGTAGATTAAATCTAACTGTAGAGCCCTAAATATTGCTTCCTCCTTAGAGGACACTCCTGCGTCGATACATATTTCAAGATGTAAGGCAATAAGGACTTAAGGAACCGTTCCAATAAGAACTCAGAAGGAACCTTGGCTTTAATCAGCCTCTTCCACCTCTGGCACTCTTGGATATGATCTTATATGTGAATGGCTTTATCATGTCTAGGCATGGACAGGAGATCAATGTTGGCATTGTACCAAACAAGAAGTTAGAAGTGATTAAGGAAGACCAAGGCTAGATCGTGAAATGTGTGAAATGTTGTGCCATCAAGGTCAATGTACCATTTCGATGTGACTCCCATTAAAGTGCGTTGGAAGAGACATCGTTGAATAGAATCATCGTTTAAATAATTAGATGAACACCATAAATGAAACATCATCACATGGTCGCCCAGATATTCACCAGATTTACCTTAGAATTTTGGAATGTTTGAAGGAAACTTGGTGAGGATTGAAGACGAGTCAGGATCATGGAAAATCAAATCGTTCATTAGTTTTGATAGGTCTAGCAATTTTAAAGTTTCTAGAAAAGGTAGCCTCAACGGGGACTTAGAATTCCAACTAGTTGAGTTGGAGTTCCCAACTTGAGTACCCATCGTAAAAAAATAACATGGATCTGGCAGTAGGTTGCCAGGAAGAGTTTACGAATGGGCCAAGATTTTTATTAAATCCTTGATGACCATGTTTATATGGAGGAAAACCTCCACCCATCTGGTTCCTGTAAGACAAAGTAGGGTTGCCCCTTGCTAACATCCCTTGCAAAGGGAAAATCCCTTGAAAAGGGAAAATCCCTTGAAAAGGGATTGCCCCTTGATGACATCCCATGCAAAGGGTAAGACCCTTTTGCATGATTCCATTGGTCTTGGAAGGGGTTTCCCCCTGTCAACATTCCAAATGAAGGAAGAGGATTTCTCTCGGACCCACTTAAATAATGTGAAAGGATTAGAAGAAGATGGCATGCCAACGAATAGGAATTCACTACCCATGGGACCATCCCACCCCATGAAGGGATTATGGATGGAAGATGGGAAAGACCTACTCCTAAGCAAGGGGAATGACGGAGGGATGTGCCCTCCTCCCCAAGGAAAAGCTTGCAAGGGAGTTGAATAACTCCTGACACAAGTGTTACTACTTTGGGGAAACAACTGAGAACCAACTGACACATTATGCATGTCAATCGACGACATTGCAAACAAAAAAAGTAATAGATATAAACGACGATGAGGAGGCCACACTCAATGGCTGAGTGGACTTGACTATCATCGATGAAGAGCTATCTATCAACGCGACTACCGTGGATTGAACCATGCTAGTCGTTTGGTTAGATATGAAAGGAGGTAGGATTCTTCCTCTCACTATTATTGAAGTGGGGGTTGCAAGGGCCCCTGACCTAAACACTTATGAAGTGTCATCCATGATGGCCCACTGAATAGGGAAATTGTCAATGAAATCTGACCCAGAAGCCAAAATATGCAAGACAAATGGATTGTGGGACCCAATCAACAAAGGATTAAAAGGATGAATGAAGCCTTCGGCTTCAAGATCTGATATTCGTGTAACCTTTGACATAGGAGTGTTCATTTCTAAGGGCTTTATCTCTATGATGTCAACAGGACTAGTCGGTACAAAAGTGTATGTTTGATTGAGTCAACACCTTGAGGGAGGCGACTAAGAATTCACTTCAACAAGTGGAAGACCATGAATTCTCCTAGACCGGTGAGGTGGTTGATCAACCACTTTAAATCAAAGACTCAAAGTGGCAACCAATATGCTTACCTAAGTTGTCTACGTACACAGAGCACACCACTAGAAAAAATCCTAAGTAAACAACAATCACAAACAACTTCACCAATATTCTAGCTTGGGTGGATTAGGTCCCAAGACCATAGTAGTAACGAAGTTAAGAAAGGACCTTTCGGGCGAAGGCATGGGTTGATTAAGTCTCGTGAACCAACGAAAAAAGGAGGGAGAGGCAATTACCCCAACCTCCACTAATCAGCCCTTCCTGGTGCAAGTACCCATGAAACATCTGCCCCAGTTACCACAAGAAACCCCTCACAATCACCTATGAGAAACCTAGGATCAACTACTGAGAATACCAACTCACAGTCAACATCCAAGGGGTATAGTTGACAATCGAGATCTAATGTATGGGTAGGGTAACAAATCTCGAAGCTTCGAAAGCGCCACCTCTCAGGGAGGTATGGTCACTAGCGAAACCTCCAAAATACAATCTCTCTGCTACGTTGAGTCAAACTTTGGAGGAGTTATCTCTTGGGCTCTCCCTCAAGCGACCTCGTGTTTAACTCTCATGTTAGAGGAGGCTCCCAACTATACCTATACGACAATTGTATTTTAGTGCTCCCTATATCATACTCCTAAGTTGCTTTTTGGCCTTGGAGAGTTAACTCTCCAACCTAATCCAAGGCCCCAGCTTAATCTAGTTTGTTTACCGTAGAAAATGAAAAGTCTAATTTATTTTAATTAAACGTTCATTTTAAAAGGGTTGTTGTTTACTCAAAAGGGGCAATGGATGAAACTGAATGGTGTTTTTTAAAGAATCGGTAGAAAATCAAAACACTAATAAGAACATAAAATGCCATATGTTTGTTCTTCATTGAAAATGAGTGCAAAACGCTTCTGAAAAAAGGAGAAAACTCTTTTCTTTTCGATGATATGCAAAATGCAAAATTTTCTTTCAAATGGGATGCATTACTGATACAATTTTTTCTTTTTGAAATGCAAAACAACAGAAAAGGAACTATCCTATCATTTTCGTCAAAACTATAACTAACTTTTAAAAAACGAAACTCTTTCAAGAATGCAAAAAACAATTTAAAACCTAAAAGCACTAGAAAGAAGAAATCACACTTTAGTAAGTTTTATTTTTCAATGCAAAAGTGGCAAGGACTGAAAAGGAATACGAAAGTATACTTCCTGCGAAATATTTTGTTTTTCCTTGTTTGAAAGGTAAAAGAAATAGGAAAATTTTAAATAAACTTTCTTCTCTAAACCAACAAGAAAGGAATAAGCAAGAGGCCGAAGAAAAACTCCGACCTATGAAAACTTGTCAAGGACAACAAGCAGGGCTACCCAAGGCAAGAAAGAATCTGGAAAATAACTTCTCAAACCGACTCCGTAAACTTGAAAATGATCCACAAAGAAATGCAAAAATTTTCTTGTTCTCTTTATAAAAATCAAACTAAACAACTACTAAACTCGGAAAGCAACACATACAAAGTCTTAAAGTCCCAGGAGAGACCCCAGACAGTTGTCCCAACACCTTTAGACTAGAAAATATTTGAAAAACCCCTCTATAGAAAGATGTATGTGCCTTTGCTTAAAGTAGACCGCGTATGTACGCAACTGTCTCAATTGGCGGGCGCATATGTACAAGACTGTGATAACTACACAACGCATATGTACGTCAAAAAATTTCAAAAAAAAAGAATAAGAGAGACAAGTTACAAGCTCAAGTGAATAAAGAAAGACTCGAGTAATCACAAGTTACTAATCTAAGTGCCAGATGGCAGTTTGAAACAAGAGAAAAATAATTAAATCAAGCAAACAAAACAAGAAAGCCCCAAAACAAGCCCACCAGGGAGAAATATCCCCAATATGGTCGCAAGTTTTGCTTTTGGGGAAAATCCCTTACACTAGTGGGCTTACCGCAACAAATTGATAACCGTAAAGAGAGTAAATTCCAAAGTTAACACAGAAGAAAAGTTTTTATAATTGATTCAACTGAAATAACTAACTATCTTGAGGAGAAGAAAAGTAAACTCACTGGCAATCCTATGTTCGATGTCGTTCCCGAATTCTTGAATCTTCTCACTCTTTGCCAATAGTTTCCTCTGCAACCTTCAAGAACTTCAAGCATACAAGTCTACGCAGAGAGGTAGTTATACTAATAACTACCTGTTAGTCCAATTAAATATAAAGGAATCAACAATGCAACCATTGTTCTACACATCGTATATGAAATAATTGCAAATTAAACATTACAAACATAATGTTTTTTGAAGGAATGAGCTTCTTACAAATGTTCAACAGTTTTGGTAGTTACAATGTATGCCTATCATGTTGTGGCATTGCTCCATTGAAAAGACTATGGGTCCCTCCACCCAAGATCATGTTATAAAGGTTGGTCCCGACCTTCAATTCATCGGTAGACTCAAGAAGAGTATAAGGGAAACTCCTAGTCAAATTGGAAGGTGCTCAAAGAAGACTAGAAACAAGGGTTTCCAGGTCAAGAACCAACAGAAAAATGGGAGGTAGATGGGCTTACAGACATGGCGGGTGAATCCAAATGGATGTTTGCTTTGATATGCAATGAATCATCACCTTTATCCTTGGACCAAATGCTCTATTTAAGCCGTCTCTAGTTGCTTAGAGACAATTGAGTATGGGTAAAAGGAGTTAGGTAACTAACCAAACTCGTAACTCAACATTTAATTAGCAAAAATATATATATTTAAGCATTTATTAACATGTAAGCGACTTTCCTTGGAGCAACCCATGTATATGCATGCTGCATAGTTGTCAAGGTGCGTACAAGTTCCAAAAAAGTGTTTTTTTAGAAGATCTCAAGGAGGTATGTGGAAGAGGTGTCTGGAAGTAGGATAGGGACTAGGCCAATAATAACATCAATGCTTCAATTGTGGCAATTGACGCTATAACACTAGGTGCATTGGTTATGTGTGTTGTATAGGTGCCTTGCTTATGTGGATCGCATAGGTGTGTCTCCTATGTGCATCCTTTATGTTCATTATGTGCTTATGTGGGCTAGATGTTTATCGACATCACTTGGGTTAGTTGCTTATAAATGGAATTTAAGTGCACGAGTGTGTAAGGTACTTATGTGGGTTAGGTGCATCACTAAGTGCACTAGGTGGTTAGGGTTGGGAGTTTGTGGCTTAGGTGTTAAGGGGTTTGGGGGTAGCAGGTGAGCTCTAAAGGTGGTAGAAGTTACAAGGAATAAATATTAGCATCACTTATGTGGATTGCATAGTTGTGTTGTTTATGTGCATCACTTGTAATATTTTATAGTAAATGTCAAATATACTGGTAATGAGAGATAATTTCCCATAATTTTTTCTATGATTTTTTTTTCTTTCTTGGATGCAACTGAGATCAAGGTGGAGTTCAAAAAACATCCTTAATTGAGTCCACAAAAACATCCTCAATTGAATCCACAAAAATGTTCTCCAGCACCCCCTACTCTCGTCCCATGTAGAGCCGAGTTGGTAACGCTCACGTCCCTCATCGATACCATCGTTGGTCATCCTCCTTCTGTGTGTGCCCTCTTTTTTGTGTACACACTCATTCTTATCTCTATGATACCCCAAACCTAATTCCTATTGCACCATAAACGTAACCAACGTATGCTACCTCTATTTTCCCTCAAATGGTTTGAGTCGCTATCATTTCTGCTTGCTTGCCTCTCTCCTTACGTAGCCCAAAAACCATAAACCTAGTCTGCATAACAAGCACTAAATCTATTTATGCACAAACCCTAACTTCTTCATCTACTAAACCTTGACTGCCTAAACTAGTAACCAAAACTCTCCAAGATATGGGTTAGAGATACAGGCTCTCTTCACACTTGTTGTAATCTACTTGTTTGTCACACGTTTTCAATCTACGAGCTCAAGATACGGGTTGTGTCCAAGCCCCAGTAGGTCGATGGTTTGGAATGGTTATGTTCAAGCACCTCATGTACTCCAATAGAATCATAGGTTGCACTTGCTAGTGTAGCACTCGTTTCTACAATTTATTTTTGCATAGTCAGAATTAAGAGCGACTCATTCTGTAACCATGGATATTGTCTTATCTGATTACATTCTATATGATTTTTCCTAATGTTTTTCATGAAGATGAATGAAAATAATTGGTTACATGTAGCTTGTGACTTTAGAAATTTGTTGGCATGGTTTGAACTATGAAAGTGAAGTTCAATTGTAGAGAGTCTATGGATTTGTATACATAGAAGCATAATGGGGCGCATTGAAGCATAACCTTTCTTGGTGCAACAACTTCATTGTATTCTTGGTGTAGAATCATTACTAGTAATTTATTGATACATGTGTGTGAAGACAAAAGACAATGCATTCTCTCATCTCCATTGTCAGTGTGGTGTCAACTGACAAAGAAAACTACAGAGAATGGTATAGGAAGATTAAGAGCACACTGAGCTTCAATGACCTGTGGAAATGGATTTGCGAAGCAACAATAATCCCTCAAAGTAGCAAAATGACTGAAGAATATGCAGAATCAGAAGAAGAAGAAGTTGTCTCGAAATTGAAGAGTAGCAAATAGGGTAGTAGATTAGTCATTCTGACCTCAAATAAAGAACATGAAATATGGGAAGACAAAGACCATAGGACATATGTTGTGATATATATGAAGTTAAGTGAGGAGGTAAGCCATCATATTTCTTCTATTAATGATTCCTATGGTGCCTTGAAGAGATTGAATGACTTGTATGATACGCATTTTGAATTAGAATTCATACAACTAATGTTGAATCTCTTCAACCTAAAGTTGAAGAATGATGACCCTATGGCTTTAGCTTCATAAATTAAAGCCATAATGCATGACATTGAAGCCATTGGAGTGAAGATTGATCTCCCTCTCACGACCTTCATTAAGGCCCTATACCCTACATATTCTCACTACCTTGAATCATTGCAAGCAAGTGGTCAAATGAAATCCATCACATTTGACAAGTTGGTGGAGAAAGTTGCAGAACATGAGAAAGCCTTTGGAAAGAATTCAACTCCTTCAATTGGCAAGACTATTTACCATGCTCATAAAGACAAGAGTAAACAACATGATTCTTCTAGAGGAGAAATTAGCATAAGAGAACATCGACGTGGAAGAAAGAGTTTTAGAGGCAGGGGGTAGACACAATCAAGGTGATATATCCAATCTTCATTGTACCCATTGCAAAAATAATGGTTCACATGAAGCAAATGACTACAGATTTCCATGGGATAAGATCAAAGAAGAAAGACAACATAAGAAAGAGGACAAAGGTAAACCTTTAGAACCATCAAAAGGTAATCCACCTGAATCCCTCAATTACATTGTTGCTCATTGCAATATAAGAGTAACAAAAGATTTATTTAACACTACATATACTCCTCGGAAAGATGCATGGCTTCTTGACATAGGCGCAACCTCTCACATGACATTCTGAAGATACTTTTTCGAAGACTTCAATGACAATGTAGATGGCATATTGCATTTTGTAGACAGGTCCAACCTCAAACCCTCGAGAATGGGCACCATCAGACTCGAGTTGCTTGGATTCCCAAATTTTCTTCTACATAATGTACTCTATATTCCTGATATGAAAAGGAGCTTGATATCTATTGTGCACATCAGAAAACAAGGTCACTCTGTTCATATGATCGGTGGAAAAGTTGAAATATGAAAGGATTCTGATAACATGCTTGTTAAGACCAGAATGGAAGATGGAAGACTATTGAAGTTGAATGGGACATCTTCCGGTAGACAAAATGATGCATACCTCTCTGATCACGGTGAAGGTATAATGTCATCTAGTCTTTTGTGGCATGCTAGATTTGGTCATATCAATTATGGCAGTCTTTGTTTATTGAGAAAGAATGGTGTTTCTGGTTTACCAATTATTCCTAGGAAAGTGAAATAATGTGATGCGTGTATCCTTGAAAAGCATAACAAACAATGATTCCATGTTTTTACTTCTAGAGCATGTAAAAAACTTGAACTGATTCATTCTTATTTGTGCGGCCCTATGCCTATTCCTTCTACAAATGGAAATAAATGTATCATGTCTTTTATTGATGATTACACCTTGATGTGTTGGGTGTACTTGCTGAAAGATAAATCACAAGCTTTTGAAACATTTAAAAATTTCCATGTATGGATTTAAAATGAATCTCAGTCTCATATTGGCTCTCTTTGCACCGATAATGGAAGATAATATACTGATAATGAATTTGAAGGCTACCTTTGTTGACATGGAATCAAACATCAAACCATAGTTCCATACAATCCCCAACAAAATGGTGTGATTGAACAAATAAACATGACACTCTTAAATATGGTTTGTTCCATGATGTTTTTTCAAGAATGTTAAACTGATGTTTTGGGCTGATTCAATTCTATGTGCAATTTATGTAAAAAACAGGTGTCCATCTCATGCTCTTAAAAACAAGACTGCTTATGAAATGTGGTATGGCCACATTCCTTCGATGAGGCATCTCAGGGTCCTGATTCCACCTACTATGCCTCGATTCCCAAGGAGCAAAGAAGCAAGCTTGATGCAAGGAGCCATAAGTGCATCTTCGCGAGGTACTCAAATACCACCAAGGGATGTCGTCTTTACGATGAGACAAACAAGAATTTCATCCTTTCCAGAGATGTAATCTTTATTGAATCCACCAAGAAAGACGAAATTGTCGAGAGACAACTTAATCATCTGGACATATTCACTCATGTCAAGACATATCATGAATTTTATGATAAGATTCCACATCTTGAAGGGGGGGTCCCTATCTTGGGTCAATCTCTGGAATCTCCTTTCGAAGCACCATCTTCCCCACATGAAAAAGTTCCTGCCACTTCATCAAAATCTGAAGTTCAATTGGATGATGTGATTGAGAACATTGAAAAGTTGAGGCTTGATGAGAACTCAACACCATATCAATTGAATGAGCAACCTAAACCATCTCAGGAAGGTCCACCAAAATGGCTCACAAAAACACTTAAAAGTGTTCATCCTTATGAGATCGGAAAGACATGAACCAAAATGTCCTTAAGACAAGATGGAGGTAATGTAGATAATTCAAACTCAAGTGATGTAGATGACATGGATGTTTCATATGATTGTGAATTGAACTTATCTACTAACCTTGAACCAACTTCCTTTGAATAAGCCACTTCTTGTGATGAATGGAAAGAAGCCATGCAATAGGAATACGATGCTCTCATCAAGAATGGGACATGGAACTTGGTGGATCCTCCATTTGGAACCAAACCAATCGACTGCAAGTGGGTATTCAAGAACAAGTACAGATCATATGTCTCACTTGACAAGCACAAAGCAAGGCTCGTGGAAAAATAATTTGCATAGAAAGAAGGTATTGACTATGAGGAAACTTTCCCCCCCACAACAAAATGGGCTACCATTCGAACTCTATTTTCCATGGCAGCAAAGAATGGATGGAAAATTCAGCAAATGGATGTGAAGATTGCTTTCTTGAATGGAGACTTGAAAGAGAACATGTTCATGTCTCAACCATAAGAATTTGTTGTGAAGGGACAAGAACATAAGGTATGCAAGCTCATTAAATCCTTATATAGCTTGAAACAAGCACCACGAACATGGCATGAAAAGTTAATTGAGCATCTTCTGAAATTAAATTTCAAGCATTTCAATCTTGATGATGCAACTTTGTTTGTCAAGAAAGTTGGAAAAACAGTTGTATATCTTGTAGTGTATGTAGATGATCTATTGATAACATGGAACAATGAAAGCTACATTGCATCCATAAGGAAAGAGTTGAAGAAAGGCTTCGAGATGATAGATTTGGGACATCTTCACTACTACTTGGGCATTAAGGTGATTCAAAATCCAAGGTACATATTCATCTCCCAGAAGAAGTACATTGGAGAATTTTTGAACAAGTTTGGCTTCGCTGAGTGCAATCCTATTTCTACTCCAATGGAACATAATTTGAAACTCACATCAAAAGAAGGGAATGAATTTGAGGATGCAACCAAGTATAGACAACTTGTGGGAAGCCTTATATATCTTACTACCACTGGACCAAACATTTCATTTGTTGTTGAGATTCTTTCCAGGTTCATGCAAAATCTTTGTGAAGCATATTTTTCTACTGCAAAAAGAGTTCTAAAATGCTTGAAAGGAATCAAATATTTTAGACTCAGGTACTCCAAGGTAAATGACTTCAACTTGATCAAATATTTTGATTCAGACTTTGATGGGGATAAGGAAAATGGAGTATCAACTTTAGGCTATCTCATGAGTCTTGGATCAACAACTGCCTCATGGAGATCAACAAACAATCAGTTCCAACAAATTCAACAACAGAGGCAGAATATGTGGCAACTGCAGAAGCAACAAAGTAGATTGTGTGGCTCAAGAAAATACTTGAAGATTTGCAGCAGAAACAAGTGAATTCTACTCCTCTTCTAATTGACAATACTTTTGCAATCAAGTTGGCCAAGAATCCCAGATTCCATGATCAAACTAAGCACATCAACACAAACTATCACCCGATTTGATATCATGTAGAGGCCAAAACTATTCACTTGAGACATTGTTCCACAAATGAACAAATTGTAGACATCTTCACCAAAGCGCTTGAAAGAGAAAATTTTGAGAAGTTCATAATGATGCTTGGACTCACACACACCCATTCAGATTAAGGGGGGAATGTTGGACATATAATCCTTGGGATTGCATTTCCTATGCAAATATAATTGTAAATATGAACAATCGTAGGTGACAAGAAACATCTGCAGTTATGGAAGACCAACGGTCACATTCCCATGTATTTATTAAGCTACAAGCTAATGCAAATATTATCCTGTGGAGTTATGATTTCTTCCCACTATTGGATTTACAGTATCAATGACCAATTGTTTGAGAGACAAGTTTTTAGATTCTAATTTCAAGACCCTCGTAGTGAGATAATGTACTTATGCTTGTAATTTGATATTCATTGATTCAAATTATTCCATTCACCTAACCAACTCTTGGAATCTAATCTCTAAAATTGTTTGTACTATTGAATTTTCCATCCTTAACTTGTGTTGGACAAGGGTCTACCATTACTACTACCTTGACAGGTTGAAATCCCATAGGATGTGTGGGGATCATAAGAGAGGGTGAATATGATTCAAATGAAGATCCCATGGGCAGAGAAAGGGGGGCAAGAGGATCGTAGTGGGATTATGGTTAGGGGTGAAATTGAGGGTGTGAGCAAATGTATGAAGGTACTTATGGGGTGTGGAGAAAGGGAGCAAGGGTTTTGGGGGAGAAGGATGATGGATTAGGGAAGGGGAAGAGAGTTGAAGGAGAAGGGTAGAGAGGGGGTGCGGGTGAGGAGGATGCAAATGGGGTGCATCAAGGAGAATTGAGGGGAAGTGATGGTTGGGATGAAGTGGGTAAGATCGGGGATGAATATGGTGGCAAAGTGAGTTGCAGATTGGGAGATGGCATAAGCAATAGAGAAGAGTATCAACATTATGTAATTGGAGGCCTATGACCAAATGATTTACTAACATATATCTTAATGTATAATGAAAATAATTGTAATCGAAAGCTTTAATAACCAACTGTGTAATATAACATAGATTGTGTTCTCTTTTGCAAAACTATGTTATCAAAGTAACCATATAGTCATACACACAAAAACACAAGAAATACCTTAGAGAAACATATCTTAGGAAAAACTCCAACTTTGTAATAACTATCTTGCTCTAGTTTTATTATAAATTGTACTTATATAGACTACAAGGCTTTATGAAAATGCAATTCGGAGGAAATGCAATCACATTGGAAAATACACTCACTACATTCATACCTTTGCAACCATGAACTAGTGAATTACCGCTTGTCCAAGTTGCTCTCTCAAACTCTACAGATGGTGCAATTCTAGCATCAAACGGACTTGTGGTTAATCAATTATCTCCTTTGTTATCGGTTGAATCTCCAGTCTAGACTCCTTCTCCCAATGGTCAAACTCCTCTTCCATATTTTCCATCCCTTTTATGTTCGATTCTTAAGGTATGTAGAAGGCCAACAACCTCTGTAATTGTTTTTTCCCAAGAACTAGTTCTAGTACCTAGAAAAAAACTAGATTCACATTATGTCAAATTCAATTATTTTTTCTTTTGCTCAAATTGCCACATGGCACCCTATGATTGGTTAAAGGGGCCACGTGTTAGCATTCTGCATGGCCATGTCGCTTGCCAAATAGGCAACAACCTTCCAGTCTCGGGGGACCTGCTTCATCTATTAAGTAGAAGTATTCAAGCAGAGGCAAGCATATCTCTTACTCCAGAGACCTTTTCCTCATCTCGCATGCCTTATTCCCTTGCCTTGTTATTTTGTTGTGGAGTGTGGAGTCAAATTCCCTCTTACTCCCACCTTTTCCTTTCCTTATGCCATGTTTCTTGGTTCTTTTATAGCATGTAGAGGGTAGAGGTAAAACTTTGTCCCTTACCTTACCCCCAACATAGTGTGCTTATTGTTGCATCACTAGCTTTGCATGACCTTGCCTTGCATGGTATGCATTACCACACAGTCCATAGCTCCACACATGGACCTCCACATAACCCTTTTTCCTTATTCCTTCTAAGCCTTATCTTTCTGCGGAGTGTAGAGAACAAGCTCCTTTCCTTCATTCATACATCCACATTCTTTTGCCTTTCCAAGGTATGGAAATAGAGTTTCGCCAAGGTTTGATGAAGCCTTTCAAGCCACTAACCTGCAACACCACCAAACTATGAAAACAAACCATCTTTCCAAAAGGTTTCCAACATAAGTTTTAAGTATGAAAAATCAAGGGTTCTTGAGCATAAAATCAGCTAGAGAAATAAACACAACCATTTTGTATCTTTTAGGATCCATTTGGATCAACCAGGGAGGGATTGCAGAAGAGCCACACGAGATAACGAGAGAAGGTATCAATGATGAGAGCTACATGAACTTACAACAAAGTTGGTGTAACCTCGATAATGGCTAGTTATTCAACACAAGAACATTATTTAATAAACTTACATTTTAATAAAACATCATAAAGATTCCCCTAAACCATGTGAAGGAGGATGCTACCCCTTTAATATATCTCCGAGCCATATGAGGGAGGATGTTATCATTTTATTTTATATTTATAAATATTTTTTGTCTTTTTCATGGAAAGTTATAAATTTTCTGTTAACATTTTCCCAACTTTATCTTCTAATCATATTCTTTGTAAGTTTGAACATGAATCCCACTAAAGAAACCCAAGACTTCCACCAACTCACCTTGCTCATTCCAAACTGATACAAGGAGGAAAGAGAATCCCTCCTTCAAACTCACCTTGCTCATACTAACATTGATACAATATGAAGATCACCAACTCACCTTGCTCCTACTAACACTGATACTCACCTTGCTCTTTTAAGGGGATGATTCCCCTTAGACCTTTGTTGTCCGTCTAAAGCCACTTGAATGCCCACATGTGTCATATGGCATTTATCTGTATCCTATCCTCAATCCTTTTCCATGTGTCATACATGTCCGCGACATGTCAGACCCGTGGACACACTTGTACTCCACTTGTCGATTCTGTCATTACCTTGCATCCAAGGTATAAATTTGACGAGCATTCTTACCTGTCAAGTAAATTTTTTATGACAGGTTTCTTTTTAAAGTTGCCCTTCACATGACGTTCTATACTTATTTTTTCCCATCATTTAAATATTATTCATTATATGCATTTTTGTTAATTTTTGTAGTGAATATAGAGTTTGAGCGTCAAAGTGTTGTAGCTCTCCAGATTTTTTAATAGATTAAACTAGAAAAAGTAAAATCCACTTTAAAATTATCTTTTAACATTGCATTTTTTACACATACCTATTTTTAAAATAGGTATATTAATTAATTTAATTGTACAATGAGGCAAACTTTAAGTGATAATATATGACAGAAACAAAAATGCCTTACATATTTCATGTAGTTTGGTGCACGTTTGGTGCTAAGCAATATTCCCAAATCAAGATTTTTTCTTCAGCCCCAGGATTGTATGAGGGGATCATTGATGGGGACATGCTTTTTCCATGCCCAAAGAACACTTGTAGGCTATAACTTGTGACTCCCCAAACTAACTACCATGTGTAACACATGCAAGAACGTTGCTTCTTTGCTCTGTCCCCAACAACAATGGAAATGAATATGATCTATCCGTGTGGGACAATACATCAAAGGTCAAGGAGGTAAAACTTATTAGTTCAACATGATGGATGGACTTGCTAGAAGGAGATAGGCAGAGTTCAAAGGAGGGATTCTCTTTCCTGTTCCAACGATTTCAGTTGTGCCGAGTCGTGACTCATGACTTATAAGCGCGTAGCATTGCAATCACATGCCAATATTTTAATTCTCGAGAGTAAGCGCTCACTTATCCTAGATATTGAAGTCACACACACACACACACACACACATATACATACAACTCCAAAAGGGATATATACTTTGTAGTGTTAGAGCAAGATTTGCCTCACCCTATACAATCTTGCAGAGAGGGCCTTATTCCATTCCCCCAGGCAGACTTACTTTCCCCGATTGATAAATCCAGAGACAAAAACAAATATTTTTCACTGATTGATAAATCCAAAGACAAAAACAAATATTTTCCACTTGTACGCACCTTGCAAGCTATACAACAACCATATACGCTAGCTGCTCCACTACAACCCACATACATCGGGATTTGTGCCAGAAAATCAAAATTAAATGTCGGGTTTCCATGTCATGACAGGAGATCTTTGATCCTTGGCCTTCCATATACTGGAAATGTTCTGACTTGGCCCTTCAGTTGCATTTTGAAGGCTATAAAGAAGCCAGTTCCGAGCTATGGAAAAGGGAGAGAGAATTCAACTTTGAGAGCAAAGTTACTCTAGAGAAATTATTAATTCATTATTGAGTATGCATCCCTTTGTCCTTTAAGTATGAACACAGTGTTCAACCCCCAAGCTCTTCCCTTATTGATGGATAGCCTCTTTGTCTCCCTTATATGAGCTTGCCTTTGGTGGAGGATTGAAGTGGTGGAGGCCCAGTTGGAAGGAACTCGATTTCTTGGTTTCGAACCATGTCGAAACGAAAGTCTGTAATGTTTTCACTTATGTTGATCATTTATTAATATAAATACTCAGTTCCCGTCCAATTGATATCTTGCAAATATATGTGTTATTATCCATGGGCATGTTTGTTTTGTATATTAATAGATTATGCTATCTAATGTGCTAACCTGTTATATCATCACTATATGCTTGCTCTGCTTGTTTGTTGAGAACTTGTTGCAGGTATAAAGCTTTGGGTCAAAGTGTTCAATGGTGTACATCATCAAACGTTTGGATGAGGTAGGCCACTTTCTTACTTCTCTTACACATTAGTTTACATAGCATATGCTGGAATTGAGTCGATTTCTACGGTCATACCTGTCTGTTGTGGTTCACCCTAGCCACAGAGAGATTTTCCTTGTAACATAATTGGCGACCATACTGGGGATGAATCTTCTTTCTTAGGGTTTGAAGTACTTTTCTCCTTAGATTGCTCTCGTTTCTATTGTGGTTCTTGTCGTATCATTACTTGACAGCTCCTGTTCACTCTAGGTATGAGTTTTCAACCTTTCTCCCTTGCCTGGCCTTGTTTCAAAGCATAGACACCCCTTTTTGCTTGACAATCACATATACACACAGGTTGTCTCACTGCAAGCTGTGTATATACACTCTGTTTGCTCAAACAATTGCATACACCTTTTCTCCTTGTCTGTTTGCTTGGTGTGGTATTTGTTGGGTGGGATTTGATGCTTGTTGAGCCTTCTTAGGTCTTTGTAGTTCCTATTAAGTACCTGTGGGATGACAGGAAACCCTCTTTTGGTTGAATTTTTGGGCGAAGTTTTTCTCTTCATCTTTTCATTTTTATTGTCCTTGTACATTAGGTTGGGTGTTTCATTGCTGGATATCCTCCTTGAGTTATCTCTCTTTTATACATAGTAGGGCTATATATCAAGTTACTTTTCAGTCCATGCATTTTCAGTTTCGATATATTGAAAATACAAAAAAAATAGGCATTTTGCATTGCTTGGATTTTTTGTCTTTTGAGTTTTTATCATTAGCTTAGTACATACAGTGAAAGGTTGCATTTTTACTTCTGAATTGCAGAGTTGAATTTGAAAACTGCATCGTTTTTTAGGAGCATAACATACATTAAAAGTTAAAGTTAGGACTTTGCATTATTTTCATATTTACTTTCTTGCAGAGTCATAACACCATGAGTTTTGTCACCATACCTTTTTGAGTAATCACAGACATAAAATCAACGCTATAATTTAAAATTTATTAGTAACGATTTTATTTTCTAGGGTGCACAAACTAGCCTAGGATTTAGTGCCTTGGAATAGAATTTTGCGAGTAAACTTCTCCAAGTCAATTAAATCAACATATGTGTCTGAGAAAGGGAGTTGAGAAGTCCATTGTATAATTGGTAAAATCAGGAGGCTTCGCTCACACCAGAGTTAATCATGAGGTCGTGTGAATTTGGTTGAAGGGATATCCCCCGGATACTCGCCTAGCATCATAAATGTTTATGTGGATTTATTCATATTTGGGGATCTTGCTAGTGCCCATACCTCCATGAGAGGCGATGCTTTCAAGGTTTCGGGATTTGCTACCCTGCTCATACGGTGATCCAGACTTACGACTACTCGCATGTGCATCGGTTATACAATGGTTTATTAGTTGCTTGACTTAGGTATCTCATAGGTTACTTGCAGAGGTTATTCTGCTAGTACCCTGGGCCAGATAGGGGTCTAACAACACACAACCTTTATGGAGGATTACCTCTCCGAGGGGATCTGACCGATTGGTTGTTAAGCCCATGAGGGCCCCTATAATTGATTTCGTTACCTCTGATCTTTAGCGGGGAGTCTCAGGTCCCTCTTGGACGAGATAGACCTTCTTTAGGGAGGGAGGCCACTCAGCCACTTTAGCCCGTCTGCATGCATATTGGTCGTTTGACTTTTGGTGTGCTTTTTGATTACTAGTTGGCCTTAAGAGCCTATACTGAGCCCTCATTATGGATAGTGGAGTCCCTTTAGCTCCCTCGTTTACTGCTACTTACCCCATGATGCCCACTCAGTTCATGGGGACGAATCCTCATGTTTCTTATAATGGTATGCAGAACTTTGGTACTCAATCCACGCTTTGGGTCTCTAGTCATTCTCTCGTTGATATGCCTTCACCCTTGCAATCCTCTCCCTAGTCCACTTATATGAATCCTAGCATTGGATCTGGGGGCACCATGGCCCCAATGCTTACATCTTCGTTTGATATGAGTTATTTCCCTCAACCTTCCTTTACAATGGGAGGTTGGAATCTCCCATCTTACGAATCCAATCTTGGTTATGCTCATTCAGGAGCCAATACTCATATGGGTGCTTATTCTACCTACTACACTCCATCCATGTATCCTCCGTTTTCCATGTCAGTTCCTTTAAACACTTTTTTCCATGGAAATTCCTCATTGTTATCACTGAATTTCGTCTGCAAATGGTTACAAGAATTCAGCATCGCCAAACAGCTATGAGGTCACCCATGGACCAAAATTACCACAAAAGCATTTCCAAAGGGTCAAAAACTATACAACCAGTAACAAAATTAAAGTGCGCTATGGCTACACAGGGCGCGCATGCCCATGCACAAAACAAAAACGTAGGAAACGTGCACATGTGCCCGATGCGCGACTGTGGTCGCAAAAAGCCACGCACATCTGGGAACGACGCATTTATGAAAGTGGTCGGCCTCCCACCCACTTATGTTCAGCTTCTAAGTTGATTTGACACTCAAATCTGGACTGGATTCGACTGGGTGGCTGGTCAAAGACCTAGAAATGCCCTAATTAGCCTCTTTACACACTACAAGCTAGTTGCACAATACCTTAAAGAGGTGCTATAAAAAGGCCATGGGTGCACTTCATTTTTCAAAGAATTCAATAGCAAAGTTATGCTGCCACTATTCTCTTGAGGAATCCTCTATTCTCATCAAGAATGTACTAGCATCATTGCATTGGGTATTGGGTGATCCATCTCACCCCTTGAGTGGATTAGCAAAGAATTCTTTCACCATTTTCATTTCAAAGTTGTAAGAAGAGCTTATTTGTGGGGGTCCAAGAGCCCTCCCTTGGAGGAAGAAGGGACTCATTGTCCTCTTTCTTCTTGGTGTTTTCTTTCACTAATATCAACCTTACCATTGGTGACATGGGTCTTATTGTTTCTTTTGTCCTTATGCTCATTAGTTTAGTTGTTATTTTATTTCTTAGTTTAATTCTTAGTTGTTCTTTTATATTTCTTTCCCTAACCCTTTTCCTTACAGCTATCCTACTTAACAAACCCAACTAAGCTTGCAAGCACCTCTGTTTTGCTCACCAAGGTGACAAAAGAGGCGCAACAGATTGGCGACTCCATTGGGGAAAGTTATCAATTTCCTACCCCATTTGGGTTTTTCTAGCTCTTCTTTTGGTTTATTTAACTTGCAGGTGCATTAACCGACCTAAGCCGACCTGCAAAACATCCAATTCCAAGTTGAATTGAGATAATTCCATCCGAAATTTTCTTTCACGGCTGTGTGTCATCTGTGCGCAGGTTTTTTGGCCCACAGACGCGCATCGTGCGCACATGCACCTAAGTCACGGTTCTGTTTTGCGCACCTGCGCCCATAAGCTCGTTTTGGTCTGTGCACAGGCGCTCAGTGCGCCTCTGTCTACACTGAGACCTGCGCACCTGTGCAAAAAATACACATTGTAAGGTTTTTTGAGATTTGGGGAAGGCCCTTAGCCTTCTTAAAAGTGATTTCATGCATGTTTTAAGCTGCACCACACTTAGTTCCCTCTTCATATAAAGGGATTAGTCAAAACACATAGGCACTTAGGGGGTTTAAAATCATTATTTCCTCTTTTGCTTTCATTTTCGCCTAGGCACTTAGGGGGTTTAAAATCATTATTTCCTCTTTTGCTTTCATTTTCGCCACATGGATGGCTTGCTTTGACTAAAAGTATAAGTTGGAAATCATTTGTAATCACATAAAACTTGCATTGGGACTAGAAGTTGGATAACAATCGCTTAGTATGCTCTTTTCACACGCTTCCAAACGACCTTGAGAATCAGAAAAAGATTGTAGGACAATTTCATCTCCCTTAAGAAGATTAAAACCTTTAGGAGAGGACAACAACCCCTCTTGGGACTCCTCTTAGTTTACTTTTCAAACACATCTTAAGATTGTAATGGGCCCATACATGCCCACATGCTACAAAGATAGGATAGTGTTGAAATTTACTTTCTTAAATTAAATCACTAGGGAAGTTTAAAGGTTTTGTAATGAGCCCATACATGCCCACATGATCACAATCTAGGATAGTTTCAAACTTTTCTTAGATTA
This sequence comes from Picea engelmannii, assembly GCA_009831015.1. NCBI lineage: Eukaryota > Viridiplantae > Streptophyta > Pinopsida > Pinales > Pinaceae > Picea > Picea engelmannii. The sequence goes on from ML821451.1 coordinate 23,473, forward strand.
AATCAAAATAGGGAGTTAAAGGAATAGTAAAAGACCCACATGTCCACATGCTAATTTCTTAGGGACTTTTGAATTACGCAAAGTTGTACCAAAGGCACTTAGTTAATTAGGTAATCAACACTTGTAAGGACCAAGCGAAGTCCACATGCAGCAAGGTGACACCTAATTCATTAAAACATTGGCACACTTTCACTCATTCACACACAAAAGTCACTTATCACTCACATAGTTTTCTTCTCGAAAGCGTGGAGGACAAAGTAAGTTTCCTCCAAAGGATTTTGAAACACCCCACCCTTTTCTCGACGAAACTATCCACTCCCATTTAAATTCAAAGAGGTTGGTTCACACCCCCAACCTCTCAAACAACTACATCTAAATTTTTTCTAAAAACTCACTAAGTTTTCCTCCATCGGAGGTGCCAAAAGAAATTTTTTAGCCTAGGTAGGATTTCGGGGATAGGCATCCAAATAACTCCCCGTTATCTGGTTCTCACATTGTCAAAACAATAGAAGTTGTCAAATAGGGAACTGAAAATCCTCCAAGTCAAGTGTTCCTAAACCATAAGTCAGGGAGATACCAGTGAAGGGTTGAAGGCCGAGATCCGGTTGTTCTATGCGTCCCCCCTTGAGGCACCCACCTCTTAGACGAGATCCAGCTCGTGACCCATTTTTTAGGCCGAAAATCTAAATGTCACACTTTGATCGAGGTACCTAGTGACCAAATTTTAGGACATCTACCCAGGTGGCAATTGTGGGCTACAATTGCATCTTGATTAGATTTTGTGTGGCTATTGGAAAATATCGCCAGCTCTTTCGGGATATGCCCCCTTTACCCCTCATTATAACTGATTATTTCATTCTTCACTAGTTTCTCTTCCGGTGACTTCATACCCCACTGTTGAGTACTATCAGAAGGTCCAGTGCTATTTGAGAGGAAGGACGTTACGTCTTTTAGGACACGAGCATTTGTTTTCTTTGATTCCCCACGCGGACAAAACCCACTTATCCACATATATGCTTCTTTTTCAAAATACTTTATGAATGATGCACTTCTGATTACATTTTGATCTAGATATATATATTGTGTAAAGATCAAAATTTGCAACAAAGGCTCTTGTTTATTTTCTCTCATCACATTTTGCACACATCCACTCAGCTAGTCGGACATCATAGGGGACCCATAGAACCCTCGTCATTCCAGACGCTTACTAAACCTCCCTCCTATTTTAGAGGGAATTCCTAGTCTTGCCAACTCATCGACACCACCTTCACACACTCCTGTGAGTGCCATTGTCTTAGGATCAACTTTGCTTGGTTCCACATTACTTGGGTCCACTTCCCAAGTCCCTCCATCCACTCGCTCTCATCTACACGGAAGCGGAGGACCAACTTCCTCTCAAGGGGCAAGTACCAACCCACCTAGTCCCCCTCAAGGGTCAGGTTCACAACACACTCACACCATGGCTAGAGTTAATCCTCCCTCCCCACTGCAGATGCCATATTTGGCCTCTCTTAACATACCAGATCTAAGCAAACTCACAAATGATCCTATATTGCATGACCCCACATCTCCTGCAATGCCTACCAAACTACCTTCAAACATCCCTAAGTTTGAAGGAAAGACAGGAGATGACCCTGCCAACCATGTCATGACTTTCCACCTATGGTGCTCTTCCAACAACATTATGGATGATTCCATCGGACTACGGTTATTTCAATGCACACTCATTGGCCCATCAGCCAAATGGTATGTAGACGAAAAATCAGGGTCCCATGTGACTTTCGAGTCCTTGGCCAAAGCATTTTTTACCTTCTTCCAATTACCAATCCACCATGACAATGGTCTTGAACTACTCTCTAATTTCAAACAAACCTCAGCCACACATATCGCTGATCACATTCACAAGTGGCGTAGACGACGTAGTTTGTGCAAAGCTGAAACCACCAAACAACAGTGTCTTCACTGGTTTCTCAGATCACTTGTCTCTCTCCTCGGTAAAGATGTAGCTTCCACCTTCCCTCAATATGAAGAAGAAGCCATCAGTAAGGCTCAACAATACGACCTCATCTATTCACAATCAGGGTACTTATACACAGTACTTCCTGACCTCCCCAAACCCATGCCATCTGGTCAAGACAAACCTGGGATGTCTCACTCAGTAGATGGATTGATTGGTAATACCACACATCACAGTCCTCAACCCCAACCACCACCAATGTATGGCACACCTCAATATCTGTCGGCATATGTGGGAACCTCTTATTACCCCCCACCCCCTTATCAACAGCCATACCTTGTTGTTATTCCTCCGCCCATCAGTGGGTCACCGTCGGCACCCCCAATACATCCACCTATCCAAACAAGTTCTGGTACCCCCTCTACCTCAGCTTATACTTTGAGTACTAGCGAAAGCACCACGCCTTCCTATGTACCTTACGGATCACAACTCCCACAGAATCCGTACTTTCCATTTCCTGGGCCTCCACCACCCATGGCACCCCCACACCCTCACGCTGGGGTGAATTTTGTTCAACCCTCTCCCATTCAGCAATATCAAAATTTCGAACAACTGAATATGGAAAATCCGACCCATTCGTCGAATAATGCCAAAAAGAAAGGAAGAAATAGGAACAATAACAACCTAGGCCAAGGAAGGAATCAACCCCAACAAAACCAACCTACTGGGGGCAACCATAACCAAGGGAATCAGAACCACCAGGGGGGCAATAACAATAGGCGTCAAGGGAGAAATAACAATACTATCAAAACCTCTTTCCCTTGTGCCCTTTGCGGTGAGTTTGGTCATTATACTCATCATTGCCCCCAAATTGCTGATTTTAAACGGCTGAAAGACTCAGGTAGTCTACCACATCCTCCAGCATCGCCTGCTCCTCAGCAGGCCCCACAACAATACGTGCAACAACCCCCCCCAACCATACTGTAAAATCCTATTCCACACCAAGGTGTGATAAACACCCAATAGGACACGCAGCCTACCTCACCTCAGTTGGGAAAGTACCTCAACCCAAACAATCCCATAGATCGTACTATCCTCCTCACCAGTGAGGAAGAAATCCTTCTGCAAACACGTAATTGTCAGTATCGTGCACCCGTTGAGTCTCCTCCCATTCCCCCAGAAACAAACCCAACACCAACGGGACCCTCGTTGGTACTCCCTCGCCCTACTACCGAAACACCTCTTCGCATCCCTCGCATCCCATTGCGCAGGAATGTCCACAACCCCCAAGCTAGGGCGGCTCATAATTACAGTTTGGTTGACGACTTAGCACAATCCCCGACTGATATGTCAGTCTTGGAGATCCTTCAAACTTGTCCCACTCAGCGGAAATCATTACTTTCCGCCTTGGGGGCAGTTGACCTCGCAGATACCCAACTCATCACATTTGATCTCGACAACAGAGAACCTCGCCTTCTTGCTCTGATCACTTTTCAAATCCCAGTAAAAATTCGGAACATTACAGTTCATCGATGCATCATCGATGAAGGTGCATCCACATGGATTATGTCAAAATCTGTATGGCAGAAACTTGGCTCCCCCGAACTCATACCATCTGCCATTACCTTACAAGCTTATGATGGACAACCATCATCTCCTGAAGGGCTCTTCCAAAATGTCCCCGTAGAACTCAGGGGCAAGACCATTCTTATCGATATTGAAGTTATCGACGCCCCACTCGATTATAATATCCTGTTTGGTCGTAGCTCCATGTACGCTATGAAGGCAGTTGCCTCTTCCGTCTTTCGAACGATGATGTTCCCCCATAACGGGAAGATCATTACCATTGACCAAGTCTCACATTACGAGCCTAACCCTTCTGCCACTATCGATAACATTCTTCCTCTCATCCACACGAGTCATGACGCATACGCACTCATCGAAATGGGTCCCAGAATTTTCAAAGACCCATCATTATTAGGAACCTACCATGGTGCGCCACCACTCCTTCATCCTTCCAATCAAGTATGTGTCATATCATCCAACGAAACTGACATAGAGGATACCCTTCCTCCTAGGGAGGCTTCTATCATATCTGACGTCCCACTAGTCGCAGAGCTCCCCCCTCACGAGCCTCCTGCGAACTCGTTGACCCCACCAGTCCACGATTTCACCTCTCCCCAAGGCCATATCCTAGTTTGGGAGACAGTTCCCCAAGCCATTACTCAAATCCCCTTCTTTTACCCCCCCACATGGCGTACAAGCTTTCCAAGTGGCCGCAACGCTTACCCTCCCTAATATGGTGTTAGCAATCCTAGTTTGGTATTTACATCCACCAGAGATGGTCCCTCGACCATCCCTTCCCCCCCAAACGGAAGGAATCCCAATGACGATTCCCATACTCACTCCCACTATACCCTCTACACCCCCACTCACTACCCTCCCTGTCACAGCTGGGGGCAGAAGAAAGAAGAAGGAGCCCACAACTCCACTCCCCCCGCGCGTCCAACCCCCTTGCACGCTATGTGAGAAAGATGGACACCAAACCAACAACTGCCCATCTCTACCCGAGTTACAGAACCTAATTCCGCTCAGTCCAACACCATCAACGCTCACCACCGTAGCAAGTACTGCCGCCACTGCCCCTCACTCAAGTAGTAAAGGGCTGCGAACCAAATTCGCTTGCGCTATATGTTCAGAATATGGCCATTATACACACCATTGCCCAGCACTACCACACTTTCGACAGACATTAGCCGCAGTACGCCAAAGCTTCTAGAGCAAACCCAATCCAGCTACATCATCCCTACCAAAAATCACTAACATCCATTATGTCACAACTTCAGTCAATGAACGTATGAGATGCCCTTGCTCTCTATGTGAATCCTTAGATCATTTTACATACCAATGTCCTATGATCATTGAATACAGGCAACGCCAATTGACCCTGATTCGAACCCCTACAAAATCGATGGTTGACCTTACCTCATCACTAGAGATTCTTCATATCATTTCTCCCGAACCCGAGGCACTCCCGATGCGTCCATGGTTCTTGGATGACTTATCTGAGGATTTACCCCCAAATCCCCTCAAATTACCGCTCGATCGTCCATAGTGTCAGTAAAACTAGGATGGCATTATGGACCCACCGTCCATATCTAAGCCCCTTTTTCCCACTTTCATTTTTTGGTACCGGAGCCCACAAGCTCCATTTTTCGAACCATCTTCGGCCTCTTCCACAGACATTTCCATCAGGTTATCATTTTCCCTTTTCCCCAGCGGAGCATCTTCCCATGACACACTCAGGTACGCCTGCTCATGTTCAAAATTATCAAATACATGCTTATATGTTCGATTCTCTTCAGATATTGTTCACGTCAGGTATTTGGTTTTCATGTGTGCAGGAACTTGGACATCATACATCAACGCAACCCCTTCAGGTATATAATCAGCACTGGCATGTAATCATTCCTTCTGAATCTCAATTGCATCTCCAGTCACACCCTCTGACATTTGCCTCTAAGATCCCCATCTCCGGCTCTGCAGTACCAACACCTCCATTGCATCTTAGGTATTGTCACCCGGTAGCACTCTCCCCCACATGAGTTGTCTCATTCATAGCACCCTTTTTCACTTTGACACTCATGTTGTTTTTCAAACCTTTAGGGATGGGAGTCCCGATAGTCTTACATCATGTCGCGAATCAGCCACATACTCCTTCTCCTCATTTTGCTAGCTCTCCCACTAGACTCCCAGATGATCTCTTTAAGGTTCTATTTTGACTGCACCTCCGCAGTATCATGAACCCTCCATTTCATCCACAATCAGTTTGCCCCTCTGCAAATTTCCCTTCATTTCACCTACCTCATACAGAAACCCACCCATGGGGCCCTCACCCTCCACCAGTTCTCCAATCAAATTACGCCCTACCCAAGCCTATCATATTACATTGGGGCACCCGTTTCTGTTTTGTACACTCATCCCAAATTATTCTTTATTTATTGTAAAAAGACTTTGTTTCCAGCGTTTACATTACCTTTTTGTCGTCACCTTTGGCGACCTTCTTCCCTTTTTGGCATACATAACCCATGTCGCCCTTGGTTGGGGCATCCCTTATCATCTACCCTCATTGACCTTGTCCATATACTCCGAGTATCCCACAGGCCACTTACCTCTGCCCTCTGAGTTTGTTCACTTTGTCCCGCCTTTGGCACAACTTATCCCACGTCTTGTTGTCCCCCTGACAGTCGACTTAGTTGCACCGTTGCGGCCACTTATCCTTCACATATACCCCCAACCAAGGGCAGTCTTGAGTCTTCATACATCTTGACTTCGACCATGTACCTCGTCCATTTTCTAACCTCACCTAGTAGATTTCATGAAGCCCTTTGCTTCTGGGAGTCGTGTCCCCCTTTTTGTCGACATCAACACAGTTTTCCAGAAGGGCGACAGTATCTTGACTCTCATTACCTTTCCAATGAGGGATCTCGAACGACACATGGAGAACCACAATTTCTCTTTGTTATCGTTGACCCCCGTAACATTCGACTTCAACACTTTCTCATGTTACGGTGGGTCTTACTTTGCGACTATTGCAGTTATTTCTTATATTTGCTGAAGACCTCTGAACTTGGCTAGGCTATCAATGCCTACAAAATCCGTGATATTTCTTACAAATGTCACTGCCTACTGTTCAGAGTATGCTCCTCCGTAGAATTGTCTTCTGCCTTTATCACGACCGCCCCCGAGGGCGCTGCAGTTGTCTACATGAACACATCATTCATTTTTTGAGTTACATGACACGAGCATGGGGCATGCCCGCCTTGTTTGTACACAGTTTATTTTTACACACCTTATGGAAGGTTAGGTTCTACAGGTTCCTTTCTCCCTCCAACGGGTAACTCTTGACAATTCCACTATCGCTCTCTCTTACAACAACACTCCCAGTAGAAGAAACATTGATGGATTTCGGCTATACGTATGCTCCCAACCTCATCCATCAGGGGGCATCTGTTATCACTGAAATTTCGTCTGCAAATGGTTACAAGAATTCAGCATCGCCAAATAGTTATGAGGTCACCCATGGACCAAAATTACCACAAAAGCATTTCCAAAGGGTCAAAAACTATACAACCAGTAACAAAATTAAAGTGCACTATGGCTACACAGGGCACGCGCGCACATGCGCAGAACAGAAACGCAGGAAATGCGCACATGTGCCCGATGCGCGACTGTGGTCACAAAAAGCCGCGCACATCTGAGAACGACGCATTTATGAGAGTGGTCGGCCTCCCACCCACTTCTGTTCAACTTCCAAGTTGATTTGACACTCAAATCTGGACTGGATTCGACTGGGTGGCTAGTCAAAGACCTAGAAATGCCCTAATTAGCCTCTTTACACACTACAAGCTGGTTGCACAATACCTCAAAGAGGTGCTATAAAAAGGCCATGGGTGCACTTCATTTTCCAAGGAATTCAATAACAAAGTTATGCTGCCACTATTCTCTTGAAGAATCCTCTATTCTCATCAAGAGTATACTAGCATCATTGCATTGGGCAATCCATCTCACGCCTTGAGTGGATTAGCAAAGAATTCTTTCACCATTTTCATTTCAAAGTTGTAAGAAGAGCTTATTTGTGGGGGTCCAAGAGCCCTCCCTTGGAGGAAGAAGGGACTCATAGTCCTCTTTCTTCTTGGTGTTTTATTTCACTAATATCAACCTTACCATTGGTGACATGGGTCTTATTGTTTCTTTTGTCCTTATGCTCATTAGTTTAGTTGTTATTTTATTTCTTAGTTTAATTCTTAGTTGTTCTTTTATATTTCTTTCCCTAACCCTTTTCCTTGCAGCTATCCTGCTTAGCAAACCCAACTAAGCTTGCAAGCACCTCTGTTTTGCTCACTAAGGTGACGAAAGAGGCGCAACACTCATGTGTCGCCGGGTGTTTCATAAGGGGAGAATCAGTTTTACGGTTCGGGCTACCCGCTTCACGGGTCCCCTTCACAAGGGGGCAACATATGTCCTCACTTGAGTAATCCTTATCATATTTCCGTCTCTTCATAGAATTCAGTGATGATGCCCGTTCAAACTGTCAAATAATCCTTAGTTGCATAAATAAAACACTCATCAGTCGACAATCTTGGCAAGCATATCCAACACTACACCGTGGGATCAAATGTCTCCCATCGTTCTAGATTGCATGCCACGCAAACACATTGCTCCACGATTCCAAGTTTTCTCGTCAAGACATAAATCTCATTACTTCGAACAAGTGAACAACCTTTGATTCACCAAAGGAAATGCACCATAATCCTGTCTCGGTAATAAATCAAGGAATTTTTTCTCGATGTTGTCAACATAGAGACCAAGATAATACATATTGGGAAATAATGGTTATGTCCATGATCCATGGAATTTTTTTATAGAGCACATGTCATTAAGCATACAATCTATTGTGCATTAAATTAGTGTTGCAATATACTTGATGCATTGGAAGTAGATCGAGATAAGTAGATAGAAATCTTTGTTTATTCATGTTATTTTGAAACTCCATTTTTGTTTCTATTTTGATGATTATTGTGCCAAGCAATTCCATTCTCTTTATATCTTCTACTTGACCTATATATATATATATATATATATATATATATATATATATATATATAATGAGCAACAACTAACTTGAGTTAGCAATATTAATCTCCACCACACCAATAATGAATACATAAAATGGTGGTCTACCCAGCAATATAATGAGTGATCCAAGCCTATCATACCCATTAGTGTGGTGATTGTATTGGCTTGCTTGGCTTTATATGTACATTAATGTTTGTTTTTTTCTATTTTGTGGTGCAAAGTGAAAATATTATTAAAAAATATTATGAATTTCAACTTAAATTTTATTGGTACTTTTAATTTGAATTTCAACAATTTGTATGCTAATTTCATTGTGTAACAATTATAGTGAGGTAAGGTTTGTGCTTCATTACTAGTAGTGAACTAAGATATTCTAGATATAAATCTACCAATTGAAAGCACCTTTCTCCTTCAACATGTTTCAAATGATATATTTTTGCAAAGGTGGTGAAGAGGACAACTAAGTTTTCTAATTATTTCTATGGTTTAAGAGTCACACAACCGATGACCCATTGTTTATATTTTGGAGTGATGCAGACATAATAGTCTATGAGGTCCCAAGTATTGTGTTTAAATGCATGTACAACTACTCTACAAAGGCATTCACCCACTTTGAAGTTTGACAATGAGGGAACTAGCATGGACTTTAGAGTGTGTCATGTGAAATGGGTGGACCACAAGCCTTTCTTTAGTGTCTTCAAGATATTAAGGAAAACTTCTTCGTATGAAACCGCAAAAGAGTGGAAGCCATTACAAGGTTACACACAAATGCATAAACAATAAACATTAAGGAAACAAAAAATACAGAAACCCTACCAGATTTAGATTTCAGACATGGCAAAAAATAATTCGCCTGCTAAAACCACAAAATACCTAAACTATCAAAACTTGATAATTTAGCGGATTACAAAATTTCATACAAACACTATAACTATTATTACTCTACAATGAAACACTATTGATCTATGAAAACCAATAACTGTCAAAGAATGTCCCGAGAAAGAAAAGCATAGATACCCTAAAAACGCTCGGCCATAATTAATATATGACAATGCTAATAAAATCGATGCAAAGCCAAAATATCACGGGAAATGATCCTTCAAACACCTGTCAAAATTTAAACAGAAGCAACGAAAATTCTTCCCAGGCAAACGACATTTGTATTCTTACAAAGAAGGTCAAGATACCATACCTGTAAAATAAAAGCTCTCGGAAAGTATCGCGATAAGAGATAAAACTGAAGCGCAAATTTGAGGGTTATGGGAACTTAGATCGTTTTGGTTCTTTCCGACTGGATAAATCTCCAGGCATCTATTTGTCTCGTCAGACAAATCCGATATGAAATTATTAAATCTGTGAGAAAATGATGGTCCTCTAAGGAAACAAATACGGTTTGGCAAAGAGGGATGTATGGAGGGGTTAAATTTTACCGGTATTTACTATTTTTTTACTTATTTACCCCTTATATATTGATAATTCTAAAATCTACGTATCATTCATTTAAGGTAATTTTAAAATTTACCCATACTTATTTATGATATATTTAATAGAGTGAGTAAAAACATCTCAATGTTTCTTATATTTTAAAATATGACTTAAAAGTTTAAAAATTACTACATACAAATTTCTATAAAATTATACTAAAAGATTAAAAAATGTTAATAAATGTAAAATTATTGAAATTGAAAAATTAAAAA
>ML821451.1:46542-68703 GCA_009831015.1 Picea engelmannii
TTATATCCTAGGTCAAAAGTTCATTGAGGTCAGCAGAGATGTGACCTTTCATGAAGAAACAACTTTTCGTCGTGCTAGAGAACTTCCATGTGATAAAGAGGAGCAAGAAGCTCGATCTCCTGAACCTTCAGATTCACCTCTTCTAGATGTGCAGAGGGAGGAGACCTTAGAGCCTTCAGTGGATCCCACAAGGGATACTATTGAGTTTCCCTTAGAGAAACCTCCTGTTAAAAGGAAACCAGCCTGGTGCTGGGAAATTCTAAAGGAAGTAGAAAAACATGCAACACCTAAAGGCACCTTCAGAGAAAGCAAGAAACTAGATAAGTACGTCGGCCTAATAACTCAATTGAATCTTGTGATTGACTCAGAACCTTCCACCTTTGAAGAAGCCTCCAAACATCAAGTGTGGAAAGATGCTATGATAGAAGAGTATGATTCAATTCTAAAGAATGATGTATGGGCAGTGATCCCAAGACCTCGTGGCAAATGAAGGAATTGACTATGACGAGATCTTTGCTCCTGTTGCCAGATATACTTTCTTGCTGCAATTTTTGGTTGGAAACTTCACCAGATGGATGTTAAGACTGGTTTTCTTAACGGTGAAGTTGAACAAGAGGTTTATATCGAACAATCTGAAGGGTTCGTGATCCATGGAAAAAAATCTCATGTGTGCAAACTCAAGAAAGCATTGTATGGATTGAAGTAATCTCTGAGAGCTTGGTATGGGAGAATTGACAACTTTCTTCAGAATCTTGGGTTCACCAAGAGCATAGCAGATCCCAATATCTTAGTACTATATGTGGATGATCTATTCCTCACAGGAGAGGAAAACTTGATAGCTTAGACTAAGAAGGAGCTTTCAACAGAATTTGAAATGAAAGACTTGGGTCTTATGCATTATTTTCTGGGCTTAGAGGTGTGGCAAAAACCAGGTGAGAACTTTCTCTCACAGAGCAAATATGCAGTTGATGTGTTCCGTAGATTTGGCATGATGGACTGTAAGTCCATGTCCACACCGATGATTTCTAACCTGAAGAATTTACAAGACCAAGTTACAAGTACAGATCCAAAAGACCCCACCTTATATCGGCATATTATTGGGTCCTTGATGTATCTTATACATACCAGATCGAACATTTGTTATGTAGTGAATGCCCTCAGCTAGTTCATGTGTGAATCGAAGCATATTCATATGGTTGCTGTTAAATATATTCTGAGATATGTTTGGGGGACTATAGCCTATGGGCTTAGATACACTTCCTGTGGAGGTGTAATGCTTCATGGATATATAGATTCAGATTGGATGAGCAGTACAATGGACCAGAGGAGTACTTCCAGATATTGTTTCAGTTTGGGTTCAACCATGATCTCCTGGTCCAGCAGGAAACATGGCTCCATAGCCTAGAGCACTGCAGAAGCAAAATACATTGCTGGAAGTGCTGCTAGCAGAGAAGCAGTGTGGCTCAGAAAGCTACTTTCAGACTTGTTCAGTGCTGAGCTAGAACCCACAGTCATCCACTGTGATAACCAGAGCTGTATAAAGCTCTCCCAGAATCCGATGTTTCATGACAGGTCGAAACGCATTGAGATGATATATCACTATGTTCGGGACATGGTGCAGAAGAACATTCTCAATATTCAGTATGTTCCGACGACAGAACAAACTGCAGCTATTTTAACCAAGCCATTGTCCTTGACAAAGTTTGTGTACTTTCGAGACAAGCTTGGTGTTGTTGAGAATGCCTCTCTTGCTGAGAGGGAGTGTTGAAATTAGTGCAACTGCAAGAGCCATTCTCCTGGAGGATGGCATAAGACCCTAGCTGTGGACTAGGGCCCCCAACACACTCCTGGGGTTTCTTGGTATGAGACCAAGTAGTGAGAGCCATGGAAAAAGACCCTTGTGAGGGCCCCCAGTAGTTGACTGGGGTTTTTGGTCTAGGACCAAGCAGTAAGACCCTAGATGTGTTCCAGGGAATCCTTGCCTGATGCTTGGATTGATCCTTGGATGTGTTCCTTGGTGGTTGATATAAGTCCCTAGATGTGTTCTAGGGCCCCTGGATATGTTCCAGGGAATCCTTGCTTAATGCATGGGTTGATCCTTGGTCTTGTACCTTGGTGGATAAGACCCTAGATGTGTACTAGGGCCCCCAGATGTGTTCTGGGGCAACTTGGTCTTTGACCAGGCAGATCTTGTTGTAATACCAAGATGTGTTGATGTGTGATCCTCTTCCTCTCTCTCGGGATGGTCCATGAGACCTAGGAGTGCCTATGAAGATGGACATGACCACATTGTTGATGTACCCTCTTATGCAGTGATGATAAAGTTTATAGGTCATTATGAGACTCATGTGGACATGTTTTGCCATTATGAACCCTCCCTTGACTTTGTCCTAACAAGTACCCAGTTGTTGTTTTGCTTTCCCTCTTGTTTTATGTGATTGGGGTTTTATTTTATGAGATTGGGGTTTTATATGTGTTTAGGGTTTTTATAATTTATATTAATATTAATTGACATATTAATTAATATTTATATTAATTAAATGCCAATATTTAATTATAATTCTAATTACCCTAACCCATCTCCCTAACTATAAATAAGACCCTACCATATTGCATTTGATCATACACTCACTCTCTCCTTTCTCTGCTTGCTGCGGCTACCTCAGTTACTACTCTCTTGTGTGGTGCAGCCTCTCTATTGGTTATCAGTTTTCAGATCTGAGTTTTTTTATTGATGTTGGCTGGAAGCTCCTCCTTGGTACCTGCTGGTGTATAGGGTGCATGCGTCTCCTCTTCCTTCAGCTGCTGAACCTGTCTAGTGGGCAGAGGTGCCTTCTCCTTGGCTGCCGGACCTATCTCCTAGAGTTACAGCCTGGGTATGAGAGCTGCGGCTCCCTCTCTTTGACTGCCAGATCTGTGTTTAACAGCCGCGGCCTCTCCTTCATCTGTATTTAGCTGCCGCGGCCTCTTTTTGGGCTCTCTCCTTTGCTGTGTGAAGGTTGCGGATCCTTATTTTGGCTGCCGCATGGTGTGCTGAGGTCCCTGTGGGGGTTTTACCACTTGCTGTCCAGTTTTTCTGAGTTGAGGGTTTGTTGTTTGCTTGTGGAGGGTCTGATAACTTGCTGTCCAGTTCTTTCCTGTGCTATATCACTGTTTTCTGGAGGGTTCTTTGTGCTGGAGGTATTACTGTTATCTACTTGGAAGTCTGTGGTATTATTGCTGTTTCTTTTGGGGGTCTCTATCTTTGGTAAAACTGTCCCACAGTCCACATTGACAGCGATCAAACCCTAGGGGTTTGATCCATGAACCTAAACTAAATTCTGAGCATATTTACAGAGGCATACATCCACACATGTGGCAGGTACATCTATCATTGAATCAGGAGGTAAGCTAAAAGTTTATTTTTCATACTTAGAAATTTTGTTTGTTTCCAGATCTGTTATTATCTCTTCTTCTTTATGCTGATCTAGTGAACAGAAATTTTTAAAGCATTTTGGTTTTCAATTTTCCCTAATTCTAACAGGATATGTGTATGGTCGGTATGAAGTGTAGAAACTATACATTACATAGTAGATTTTTGTGGACAAAGGTTGTGAACCTCTTTTCCTTATGGGCCAATTTGCTAGGTTTGTGGGGGCAGGACGGGTACAGGGAGATCACTTTTGAAAATCAGGCTGTGGGGGACGTTGGGGTGTTCATCACACGTAATTTCAAATATGCAAAAAAAGAACTCAAATTTATGTGGAACACTAATACTTAAAACACAAATAATACAATTCATTCACCAATGGTGTTATAAGACTCGACAACAATCAAATACCAATGATTCATTTACAATTTCAGATTCAAATTTCAATATTCATAGATTTATAAATGACGAGATCAAAAGATTCATGGGTTGAAATTTCAAGGTCTGAACCTGTGAATTCGTTTTTGGCCTTGGCCCAATAAAGAAAAACGGTTTGACTTCTTGTTACTGCTGCCACAGTCAAATGTTGTGCTCAAATGGAAAATAATACTTGGTTGCAGGTGTTTTTGACGGTTTGATACTGCTTTTGGCCACCACAAACAAATTTCTGCTAAAAAATCAGTTAAAAACACCCCACAATGTCTCCTTGTCTGCTCCTCTTGCCATGAACTTAGTTTGCTTAGGGACCTGGAAGTTATGAAACCAAAACAGCAGTAGATTAATCAGTAACCACAATAAATTAAGTCCAACACCTTGGAAGTTGGAACAACTAAATAATAGAGATTTCAGCACAGCAGATTGGTGAAGATAAGTCAGTAAACTGAACTGTAATTGAAATTTTGATTTGAATCTGCTTTCAATTGGGGCTCTGATACCACTGTTACGAGCCAACCCAGAATTCTGCTATCATAACTGAAATCTGAAAAAAAAAGCTGAAATCTGGAACTAGATCTGAAAATAAAAGCAACCTAAAATCTGCAACTAACAAGGCAATAACTGCAGCAGAATCTTCAACAATTTTAAGAGTACAACTACAAACAATAACAACAAAGGGATGAACAATAGTAACAGCCATGATTGAACATTGATTTTGAAGAACAAAAGTAAATCTTAGCAAAAAACAGTTTGTCGCTGAACATCATATAACCTGGAAAATAATGATGTTAGATAAAAACTCTGCTGAGAAGGTATGGATGCCAACTTTAGGCCAAATCCAAGGCAGTATGGACTCTGCTCCTGGCCTAATTAGTTTCTTTTAGACTACCTGCAATAGCACCTTCACTAAGGATATGGTAATGCCTAGGAACCATTTTATATGAATTGATCCTACTTTTTTTAGAAAAGAGGAGTTACAATCCTCTATTAGTGATACTTATGAGTGGGAGTTACTAAACATTGAATATAGCTGGTTGAGAGAGGTATAAATGTGAGCATGCGTAACAACAACTATTAACAAGAGTTAATAAACACTGAATATAGGTGGACTTGCAGAGGAGCTCATGATTGAGAGGGATATACATGTGAGCATGCATAACAACAACCATTAATGTGAGCACGCGTAACAACAACCATTAATGTGAGCATGCATAACGATAGCCATTAATATGAACATGCATTAATAATTTTTATGCTAAGAAAAGAAAAAAGGATGCTCCTTAGTAATTTATCACTAACAGAGCAGGTTATTTCTAAACATCTTAATAGTCCCTGCTCCTTGAATTGTTTTGTCCCAAAACAATCCTAGCATTGGATGTTGCCGTATTTCAATTCCTTACCGTATAGCATCTTCTGAGGACAAATCCTTTGATTGAATGAGATTTTTATCATATATTGTTGTCTCCTGAAATTTTGAGGCAGCAAAAATTTCACAGCAACCAATATGCATTCTTGCCAAAAGGCATTTCTATAGTTGGTGTTCACTGAAGAACTATAACCTTTTTTGTTGCATTAAAGAAGTAATGAACCGTAGTCTGTGTTGGATTTTTATTAACTCCGAAAGTCTACAACAGAGTGGCATAATGGCAGCAGCGAGTAGAGGAGACCTGGGTGCATACAGAGAAGGCACGTGTGACATGTGTGCAGGTCTGTACAGCAGTGAGGCAATCCTCCTCCAACAGAGTTTTGTACAGCAGTACAACAGCTCCATACTCCTTCAGCAATTCTGTAGAGCAGTAATGGGGGTGCAGGAGCATTTATGGAGAGAGATAGAGGGTGCATGCATGCCAAAAGCATGCATGCACCATCCTCAGTTTAGTTCCAGTTTAGATGCCTTTTATATTTATCAGTTCAATTCTATTTCTGGTTTTGCTTAGTTAGTATTGCATGCACAATTAGAGGATATAGTTTCCTAGTTAAGCAAGGTACCCTTGCATGTGGATTCCAGTCTGAGCATGCTTGCATGCCTCAGTTCACCTCCAGTAGAGGTGCACTTCACTTAGGCTCATCTATCCATGCAAGGAAGGCACTTTAGGGTTAGGGTTCAATATTTCTAGTTAAGGTGCATTAGGGTTAGGGTTTAATATTTCTAGTCAAAGGCGCTTTTGTGCATGTGTCCATGTTCATTGTACTTCTATGCTATGAAGGAGAAGGCAGGAATATAGGTTTTATTCATTCAGTTTTCAGCTAAGCAGTTAGTAGTTCGCTATTTTCATGTAGCAGATTTTCATTTTCAGAAGTACTGAAAAGCAGTAAGAGGGTTTGACAGTCAGTTTATTGTGTTTCTGCTATATATTTTCTACTGTATGTGTTTATAGATTCTACCATTTATTATAAGTGCAGTTTTTAGTAGCATTAAGTTTTCTGCTGTTTAGTTTCCTGTAGGAATTCTTTAGATGTAGAATCTATTTACCATGGTTTGAGAAAACCTAATATGGTATCAGAGTGTGGTTTCTGAAATCTTCTAGATTCCTTGTATGGAGAGGCAAGTTGTTTGGAGTAGAGAGCTGTTGGAGGGTTTCAGTGGGCAGTATGTTGAAGCTTTAGTGACTGAAGCAGATTTGTGCCAATGATTGGTACGTGGACTTGAGAAGGGTTGTGGGGTGTGAAACCCTAGTTGATCCAATGAGTGGAGATTGAAGCTTGTTCAGTGGAGCTGTAGCAATGGCCATTCCCAGTATGCAAGAGAGTCACATGTTGGAGGGAGCCTCCAGCTTTGTATTGTGGAAGTTTAGGTTGCAGAACCTCCTGGAAATGGTAGACTTATCCTTGTGGAGAAGGTGGTTTTGCTGCCTACAGATCCCAGAGATTTGGCAGAACACCACAAGAAGGAAGTGACAACAAAGCAAATCTTATTGGATTTGGTGAAGGATCACTTGATCCCTCATATTGCCAAAGAGATGTATGATGCCTTGGGAGCCTTGTACTAGAGTGTGAACATATCCAGGAAGATGCTCTTAAAGAACAAGCTCAGCGTTACCCACACGAGCAAGATAGATACAGTGACACGCTGTCTCATGAACATAGCAGAGTTGAGAGATCAGAGTGCTACAGTTGAGGACACAGTTGAGGATAATGCTCTGTTCCGGATTTCTCTGAATAGTTTTAGTCCACTGTGGCACAATGTTGTCCAAGTTATTTGTGGTCGGGAGAAGTTACTTGACTTTGAGCAGCTGTGGGATGCTTTCGTTGGAGAGGAGATGAGACTGTAGCAAGTCTCAAGCAGTTACAAGGATGAGGATGATGTACTAGACCTAGCCCTCATCAGGGAGGTGGGGAGAGGAGGTAGGAAAGGAGGACTATGGAGGGGTCAGAAGAGCAAGGAGGAACAATTAAATTCATCATGTCAGGAGAAGGACTCAAGTCATATCTAGAGCTTTAGGTGCGATAAACACGGTCACTATGCTTCTTATTATCTTGAGAGGAAGAAGGGGAAGGGTAAGTAGCAGCAGCAATAGGAGTTTACAGGAAGTGCAAAAGCTTCAGGTGTGAACGAGTTGACTACTGGGCTTGATACTACCTTCACCATGGTGTCATGTCTTTCCATGAGCACAGTTTTAGGGGATTGATGGTATGTGGATAGTGGAGCTTCTAGACATATTACTTATGATAGAAAGATCTTTAGCAGGTTTCAAGAGCAGGATGGAGGACTGAGTGTGGAGTTGGGTGATGATGCCACATATCTTGTGAAGGGATTGGTCTCCATATCTTTCCAAATGCCTTTGGGTGATGTTCTTGAGCTAGATTCTGTCTTATATGTTCCTGAGTTAATGAAGAGTCTTCTTTCAGTTTCTTGCATGACAAATATACAGTGTTTGGTTGAGTTTGATGGTTGACCAGTCACGATTAGAGACAACAACCATGGATCTGGTCAAGTTTTGGCTAGAGAGTACGAGAAGGTGGCCTTTACAGGCTACTTGCAGTTCCGGTTGAGCAAGTATGGCAGGAAGCCATGATGGAGTGTGCCTCCAGCCTTGAGGAGATAGTTACAGAACTGACTGTGGAATCTGTGATTGATTCCTTGATTACAGTTGAGGGGAGTATGGAAAAATACTAGGATAAGGTCGTTACAGAAGGATTCTCTTAGCGAGAGGGAGTTGACCTTGATGAGACGCTTACTCTAGTAGTTGGAGAATTCTCCCGGGAAGAGGGGGTTTCCCTAGATGGCATGATGCATTCATCACCAGTTTTGGATTATAGTATCAATGAGTTTGTACTCATGTTGGGCATTTTTGAGTTTAGTGCGGATTTCAATTCGTTATTTGACATATCTGATACACTTGTCTTGGCCATACAGATGAGTTCATTATTGTAGGAAATACAGAAAAATTTCAGGATGTGGTGTGAGAAGATGCTGATCAATGAAGATGGCATGAAGGGCAAAGACGGTTAGCAGGTTGTTGATGCAATGTTTCTTGTACATAAAGTTCTCACCTTTAAGCTTCTTAAGAGACTTAAGAGTATAGGAGGAAGCAGTGATCCAGATTCATGTTTCTTCAGGTTTGTTGATGGTCAACTATTTGATGAAGCCCCTAATAGAGGGTAGATTCTAGATGCAAAGGGAGTATCTTGTGTACTTTCCCTGGTAAGAGGGAGTGTTGAATTTTTTTTACCTTGGAAAGTGTACAACAGAGTGGCATTAATGGCGGTAGTGAGTAGAGGAGACTTGGGTGCATACGGAGAAGGCATGTGCAACATGTGTGCAGGTCTATATAACAGAGTCATCCCTCCTCCAGTTGAGCTCTATACAAACAGTATAGCAGCTTTGCATGGCCCTACTTCAACATTTTTATATAGTAGTAACGAGGGTGCAGGAACATTAATGGAGAGATAGATAGAGGGTGCATGCATGCGCCTTCCTCAATTTAGTTTTAGTTTAGATGCCTTTTATATTTAGCAGTTTAATTCTATTTTTGGTTTTGCTTTAGTTAGTATTTGCATGCAAAATTAGAGGACGTAGTTTCCTAGTTAAGCAAGGTGCCCATGCATATGGTTTCCAGTCAGAGTAACGGTTTATATTTCCAGGAGGCTGCATGCTTGCATGCTTCAGTTCATCTCCAATAGAGGCGCATTTCACTTGGGCCTGTCTATCCATGCAAGGAAGGTGCTTTAGGGTTAGGGTTTGATATTTCCAATTAAGGTGTTGTGCATGTGTCCAGTTTGATTTTATCTTCTAGTCTATGAAGGAGAAGGTAGGGGTATAGGTTTTATTCATTTAGTTTCTAGTTCAACAATTAGCAGTTCTCTGTTTTCCTGTAGCAGATTTTCATTTTCAGAAGTAATGTAAAGCAGTAACAGGTTTTGACAATCAATTTATTGTGTTTCCGTTATGTATCTTCTATAGTATGTGTTTTTAGATTCTAGCATTTATTACAGAGTGCAATTTTGAGTAGCTTTAAGTTTTCTGCTATAGGAATTCTTTTAGAGTGCAGAATCTATTTACCATGGTTTGAGAAAATCTAATAGTCTGTAGTCAAGTCACAAAGATGAGGCCTCCCATTATAAAGGCTACATAAAGTTCTAATGTGCTTGCTTGGAAAAAAGTTAGGTGTAACAGATGTTTATTTGCAATATTCTTATTTCTGCATTTTACAACTTCATTTGCAATAAGCCATATGCTATCAGGTTTAGAGGTCCTTATAGTGTGTTTTCCAATATGTTATATACTTGACTACTCACAACATATTTGTTGGCACCAATTCTTCATCTTCCAATAGTTCTCAAAATGCTTCTAAACCTTTGGTTTTCATTTCATACCTTGTGTAATCTAAATTGCTCATCTTGATGTCAAATGTTTTATCCAGGCCTAACAAATGTAACGAAAATTGAACTATTGATCCATTCACATTAAGAAAAACAATGTTATTTGGGATGACAGTGAACAACATTGTTATTTTTCGTGTGAATCGAGGAGTGTTTAAGATGTCATAAGATCGATTTAGTATTAATGATAGAGACAATAATACCACGGTCCACAACTCCAAGTAGTCCCAACCATATGAGAATAACCGCCTCTTTCAATTTCAAACCATAGCCAAAATAATGTAGTTATCAGGATCTGGATATAGATCTGCCAAATTTTTGAAAAGCAATGATTCAAATACAACGAGGAAATTAGATGTATAAAATTACGAAAATATACATATATTTTTATAGTTTATTAAAAAAATATAAAATTTGGATTAAAGAATCAAAACCATTCATGAATCATGTATGCAAGTATTGACACAGGTGCAAGCAGGTTTTGGCTTAGATGTGAGATTGATTAATTATGGATTGGTTCCGCAATGTTAATATAATATTTACTATTCAGGAAATGTTATCATAGAATCTAGCACTTGTGCAAAGCCTTCACAAGATGCTAAACTTGCGTAACAATTGGACAGTATATGAACACACCAAGATGAGGAAAGAAGAGTCTGCGAAGGTGTCCTTATTGACACTTCCACCTGGCCCTTGAGTGTACTAATTAAAATCATTTTTGTTCCACTTTGAGAGGGCTCAAAACAGAATGGTATCATATAGCTACATGCCCTCTACCAGAGTCCAAGGCAGGGAAGTTGTTGTGATCATTTAATTTGGCATGATTAACATGTGTAGTTGTTTGTATTTTTGGTAGGTAAATATGATTTTTTATACCAACAAAGGTTACAAAATATACAAAATGGAGGGTTTAGGGTTTAGTTTATCATTCTCTTGTATATGACACAAAAGGCTTAGAGTTTGTTACACTCCCAAATTTGGTGAATATATTCAAATATATATCTAGATATACTATTTCCATGTTTAAGACTATCATGGCTATTCCTCAAAACATAAAACTTTGATATAATTTGCAATGCTATATGAATATGTTATTTGATTTTTTAGTTTTTGTTAGTGTTACAAAAATTTTCCAAAAGCATAAAGGCCCTAACATAGAAACAAAAGTTGTGCTGTGAAGTTATGACCTTGAATGCTACTTTTAACTTACCATGTATATTTTTATTTCCCTTGTTACCATTTTGCTTCCTTCTTTGCATCAAATCTTTTCTTGATTTCCAAATTATATGTTAGCATTTTCTTTGGGATTTGCATGTTGGGGCTTCAAGTTCTATGGGATCTATTTCGAGGAACGGATTTTGATTGTTTCCACTTGCTGGGAATGTTTCTAGGCGGATGCTATTTTGGATTCAATATGGGGATTTGCATTTCCAAGTAACCTGTCAAGTGGATTCAGTAACACAGATAACTTGGGATACTTGTAGAAGGCCACATAGAAGAATGAGAAATCCTCATAATTGACGTGCAATAACATACTATAAAGAATGCTTTTTTGACACCACTCCACCGAAGATTGATATTGTTGTATTTGCTATGTAGGCAACCATTTCCCAAAAATATGTAAGCTTTGTTGACATCCACCCTTGAAAGTTGCCCATGGAACCACTCGATAAAATATGCCTAATGATATGAGTGTAAAGATTGTTGGAATTATTGGTTTGATCTGTACATGTGGCCACAATCCATTTTTATGTATCATTATGTACTTGTAAATATGGCTAAGGCCATATTTTATTTCATTTAATGTATACTATGTTTATGGTTAAGGCCAACCTAGTCAAACATGATATGTAGGTTCAATAGGATCCATCATTTGAGTTGTGTATAAGTACACAACTCAAGCTTTCATTTGTATCATCTCATCCATTAATCTTCTTGATTTAATATACAAAATGTAGTAGGCCTAAAGGCGCTTATTTTTGGTGTTTTTCTCTTGTGATTGGCATTTTTGGGCACACTTGTGCATTAATGTTTTCAACACATTTGTGCTCAACTTTCGCTTTCTCTCTCTCTCTCTCTCTCTAATGCACTAGACCTATATTTATCTAGCACACCAAGGAGACCATTTCAAAATATGAGAGAGATTCGGTTTCATTGATTTTTCTTATTGACCCTTATAAATCCCAACATGGTATCATAGCAAGTGTGAACCTTAGTTTGTCAATTCTTTCGCTCATTCGAAAACTATTGGCTAGTAGCATCTTGTTATAGTGTGGAACTAGTGTTTTCGTGGATCATCGCTTCTAGGGTTTCTCTAGGGGTTCTAAAGATATAAACTGCAATCTATTGCTGCACTTTGCTGTAAATCCTTCCTTCTAGGGCGTTCTTTAGTACTTTTAACCCTTCTTTAAGGTTAGCACCTCCATTCCTAGGGTTACCTAGGGTTTTGTACCATTTGGATCTATAAAGGAAATTTTCTAAAGTCTTTTTCCAACAAGATCCTTCATTATCTCTTTTCTATTGAGCATATGGATTCAAAGTGCTTGTTTCCTTCTCTGAATGAGGCTAATTATCATTCTTGGCTGGATCGAATTAATGACCTACTTTGAAGCAATGGTTTATGGATGTATTTAGCGAAGTTGCTTCTTGTTGAAGATGATGATAGTAATGACCTCGTATATTTGGAGAAGGATGAAGCTCCTTGGTTGATCACTCTTTATGTTGAGCCTAATCTCATTTATCATACGAAGGATAACAAATGTGTGAAGGAAATTTGGGATACCTTCAAAACTCTCTCTGGAACGAAGAATACTACGCAGGTCAATTGACTTGAAATTGAACTCTCCAATCTCAAGATGGGTGACATTGACATGGTTGATGAGTATATTGCAAGGTTAAGAACTTGAAGGTTGACATCATTCAAGGAGGAAAAGGCAAAATAGATCTAGAACTTGTAAGTATTTTTTTGAATAATCTTTCTATATCATTCAAATCTATTGCTCTTATGTTCTACAATATTCCTTTATTTGTTTAAAATCCTGTAACTCCTCTTGAGGAGGTTTTCTCTAATCTCATTCAACATCAAGTTACTTTGAGGAATATGGTTGTATTACCCCCCTCCAAGATCAAGCCAATCCAAAGGTTTTGTTAACCCCTCATTAATCCGAGTCCAATTGGGGTAAAGGGGAATACTCGAAATCCTCCAAGAAGAAAAGAGTCATATGTTTCTACTGTTAAAAGTAGGGTCTTCCCTTCAAGTCTTGCCTCGCTCCACTTCAAAAAATTGAAGAGCTTGTAAGATCTATAATATGCACCTAAGGCCTTTTTGATGAGAATGTTGGATCTGCTCATATCACACTTGGCTGTGTACTCTGCACTTTTGTCTTCTTCTCAACACAAGCAGATTGCTAATTCTGGAGCTACTCGACATATGACCAAACTTGAACTCCTTTTTGATTATAGACATCAAGAAAGTGGAGAGAAAGTGGTTATTGTTGTCAATTTAATGCTACAAGTTTCAATCTATGATGATATCATCATAGATACATTGAAGTTTGGAGATGTTTTTCATTTTCCAGGTGTTGGACCAAGTCTTCTTTCTATTTATCACGTGAAATTTTCACTAGATTGGTGAGTTGTAGAGGACGTGAATGTGTTGGGGATTGGGTGTAACTTGATACGAAACAAATAAACAAAACTACAGATAATCGAAGAGGAATAACTTTCAAAGATAATAGGTGGTGTCTAAAGACACTGTTACAAGTTACAACACTTAAGCACATGGCATTGTGATCAGAACATCACAATGCATATTGAACACGCATACCATGTTCAACATTGGCATATAACACATGTATCACACCATAATGAGCCATGGGGTCTGCTATTTATCGCTTCAAGATCTAACCAATTTCCTTGGAATTGGGAAGATCTTGTCCACATATAATCGTTGGTGGTTAGAGTTGACTTCGTCAAATCCACGCTGCCTAGTCGACTCAACAAGGATGCTCCACCCGATCGTCCATGCGTCCAATTCGTAATCGATTGCTCTGTTGGTCGACCAACATGATTGTCGACTACTCAATCGATTGATGTAGATATTTGGACGATTGCTCAACCCATTGTTTCTAGATGTTGGTTGACTACCCAATTGACTGATTCTAGGAGAAGTGTGATGAACCATCAAAACCTAAGGTTCCAACACCCTCCCATCAACACACGACTCTGGAGATTTAGGGGGTGAAATTAAGTTAGTAGGACACCCCCCAATAGTTGTAGCTTCTTGAACCCCAAGCATCGAACGAAGCTTGGAAAACTTAGCTTCAGAAAAAAGTTTTGTAAAGTTATCAACAATTTTATCATCTGTGTTGCAATAAACAAGAGAGACAACATTCTCATGAACCAGCTATCTCAAATAGTGAGCATGGAGCTCAACATGTTTCATCTTATTGTGGGAAACAAGGTTGTCAACGACTTGAATGGATCTTTGATTGTCACATTAGTGTTGGAAAATTGGTTGTCATTGATGTGAACCCTAGAAGAAGCCCCAAAGCAAGTCCAGAAGCCCCTAGAAGTAATGGGTTTATTTGAAGGAGTCTCCAAACTAGTTCCCTTATGGTGTAGCTTTAAGTATGGCCTTCACGGGAAGATGCTTTGAAGTCACCTAGAAGAAACCATGATAGTATGGTCAAGAAGCCCAGAAGATATGGTCAGGAAGCCTCGAATGTATGTCCTCAAAAGTTGGCCCCAAATGGATTAAACATCAAAAATATTATTAAGATAGAAAAGTACAAGTCGACCCTATTGCAATAAATATTTAAAAAAAATTAAATTGAATTTTCTTTTGGTCAAGTCGGCCCTGAAAAGAGAGCGCCATATCTAGTATAAATAAGGCGCCTAGGAGCTCATTTGTATTATGAACTTAAGTGACTTATGAGGTAAACAAGGAGATCTGAGGCAACGAATATCTAAGGAGATCTGAGGCAGCGAATCAAGGAGATCTGAGGTGAATAAGGAGATCTGAGGCAACAACAAAAATATTAAGTGATTTCTAAGGTAAACAAGGAGATTTGAGGCAATAAATATCTGAGGAGATCTGAGGCATGGAATCAAGGAGATCTGATGTGAACAAGGAGATCTGAGGTGAACAAGGAGATCTGAGACAACAAAAATCTTAGTAAGAATTAAGGCTGTTCTAGCACAGGTTTGGGGTATCTTCGAGGCAAATTTTGAAGGTTTATTCTGGGCGAATTTCAGAAATTTGTGGGCAATGTTTAAGTTTGTTTCAGAGCTGTCTCGAGGGCTTTTTCGGAGGCAAGTTAGGTCTGTTTTGAGGCCCACTCCGAGGCAAAGTTAAGACCAATCTTAAGGCGAGTTTTGGGAGAAGTTTATGTGAACTTCAAAACCGTTTAAGAAGTCTACCTTTTGTGAGATCTGAGCGGAACTCCTAGACCTTTTGTTAAGCATGGGACTTAGGGCATTGGCCTCATAGTGAGGTGGCATGGCTCAAGCTTGTTGTTTGGCTTTTAATTTTTGGTTGCATCATCCTTGATCTTATAGCTCTTTTAAAGATGAGGCTTTTCTCATGGAACTATTAAGCATGAACCTTGATGTATGACATATGATAAACCAATCATAAGTGGGAAGATCAAAGGGCATGAAAATGGCTGAGTGGTAGGTAAGTGACTTGGAACACCTATTAAGGTCACTAGTAGTACATTTGATTTAGAAGGTAACCAACTTATCTATTGGAAAAATATAAGCCCACCCAAGTACAAACTAGCAAGAGACACAAGTTTAGAGTGTTATGAGCCATTCTCAAATTACATCAATGATCATCATGTTCATGACTGATATAGAGAACATTATAATCAAATGTGAACAAAACATAAGATATAGCAATGCATGGTACAATCTCCATCAAGATATCATCAATGAGAGTCAGTTGAACAAATGTAGGGAGCATATATGGCCAAATGTCCATGGAAAACCATAGATCCCATCCGTGGAACTGCTGATTGTGATGAAAATCACAAGTGGAAAAATCCTCTAGTTATCCCTACATGTCGTGGGATAACAATGCCTAAGAGCCCTTTTATAGCTAGTTTTCCCAATGTTTTCAGAAAAGAGGAGGTACAATCCTTGGTGAGTGACACTTCTGAGTGGGATTTTCTAAACACTGAATACATTTGGAGTTTGTTGGAGCATGCTATTTTGGATAAGTTTTGGGAGTCGTGCATAAGTGGATCGCGCGACATTTTGGCAAAAGAGCAGTGCGCGCAGAAAGCAACTAGCACATTATCAGGAGTCAACGCACAAGAAATGAGAGTTAGTTAGGAAGTTTTGGGACATTTTGTCCACTTTGTAACCATGTTGTAACGGGCTTAGCCCTAATAGAATACTATAAATATGTAATGGGTTTTGGGTTGAAGGTAATCTTGGGTAGTGAAGAGTGAACACTTGGAGAAGAGACCTTAGTGAGGAGAGTGTGTGGTCAGTGAAGAGTTGGCTAGTGATTCGTATTGTTGACCGTTTTGGTTGAGTAGTTGAGTACGAGCTGAGTTGAAGATCAATAGAAAGTTAATGATGAATGAATGAATGTTAAGTGGAATAACATCGTGCACATGGTATATTGCATGATAATTAATGGTTAAGTAATGGAAACTGCGCACACAATAGATGAATGGACAATGCATAGTATGGTCATGTTGAATACCTCACTTCCCCTCATCATTGCAGAAACTTGGTTCCTTTAGCCCCTCTAGATGCCTCAGGTGAGACTTCACTTGCTTGCAGGTGATGCCGAAAGGGCTGGTGTCTAAGGGTTTTGTTGGTTTATTATTATTGAACCTAGGGTCTGTCCACTGCGTGCCAACAAATGGTTTTGTTGCTGGGACCGGGATCTGTGAATGAGGGGAATGTGGAGGCCAACTAAGGAGGAAATCCAACAATGGTTAGACTCAAGGGAGATCGAGTTCGCAGTAGATCAGAACTGGAATCCGTGGATCAACGCAAAAGAATGGTTACAATGGTATGCTTTTACAGATTTACATGAAATATTCTTTGTTGATTTCTCGAATGAGTTAACAAAGTGGATACAAATATTTGTTGAGAAAAATGAAAGATATCACACTGTTGCCCTGAGAAACTAGACTCCTGAGTTGATCCGAGAGCTCAATGCTATAGATAATCGGGTAACACGCGTAGTGGATTACTGGTTGAGTAGTATATTGGGAGGCTACATTACTGAATTTGCGGTAGATTGCATTTAGTCATACAATACTGTTGAAAGGAATTCTTTAAGGGATCGCGCGGAAGATACTTGAAGTCGATGGCCACTTGGATTAAGATGTTGTTGTGCGACAAGGGATGTATGAAAATGGAATCTGATTGCTAAGCGCCTTCGCACATAAGGGGAATTGGGGGTTGACTAGGGAATGGTTTGAGTGTCGCAGGGAAGAATGAAAGAGGAACAAATGAGTTGATGATGCTGAGAGAGGAAAAAGCTACGACGAAAGAAGAGTATTGCGTGGTGGTAAGAGATTTAAGCCGACTAAGAAGAGGACTGTGGCTAAGAGAGAGGGACAACACAGTGAGGCTGAAGAAAGAGACATTGGCGTAATATTCCAGATCATACCGTGCACAGAAGGTCAGCTCAGCTTGATCGAAGAAGATCCCACTCAGACTAGACTCTGTGTCGAACCCACGACCCCTTGTGCGTCTTCGAGATCTGAAGAAAATTTGGCAATTGTAGTTAGTAAGGGGAGTAAGAATAGTAGTCAAGGGAGTCAAAGCAATGGAAGTAGTACAATAACTCAACTTCATATAGTATCACCGAAAAGGAATACCCAGCAGAACACGATGGTAGGAGTAGATCCCACCTTAAGGATGCCTCTCTTTCAGGGAGTTGGTCCATAGGATCTAGAGCAACATATGCTTATTTGTGAAACGATATGGGATGTGAAGAACGTCCAGGACGATGCTGTGAAGATTGCGCAATTGGAAACAACTGTTAGAGAACGCGCGCTGGTCTGGTTCATGAAGTATCATAATACTACACCTGCGAGACAAACTAGAACATTGGCAGAAGTAAAGCAAGCACTGTTGAAAGAATTTCAGAAATCTAAGTCCGAGTCACAGTGCATTACGGAGTTGAAAGAGATTAAGCATATAGTAAATGAATTCGTTTGGGACTTCGATCAAAGATTTAAGATTTTGAAGGACCAATTGTCATTCCAGATCCCAGATGGGAAACATAGGGAGTGGTTTATTGCAGGTCTATTGCCACATTTACGCTGCCCTTTGACGCAACAGAAGATTGCGATGCAGGCAAAAGCACTGGAAATTGCAATGAAATTAGAATCATCCCTTGTAGGTGAAAGTAGTGCAGGGATGGATCAAGTCCAGTCACAGTTAGTTGCATTGACGATCTAGTTACAAGAGATTGCTAAGGGAAAAGAGAAGCGTGAAAATGTATGGTGCACTAATTGCAGGACCGAAGGTCATCCTAAGGATGAATGTTCAACTTTCCAACAGTATTTGAACATGGGAGCACCGAATCCATTAGGGCCATGGTGCGAGATATGTAAGACGATGGGTTACCACCCTCATAGTTTCCCGTTGATGCAAAAATACCAAAGCACTACCAGGAATTTGTTTTGCAACTTTTGTAAATCAGTAGAACATGATGAGAAGGATTGTCGCGCATTTGACTCGATGAGAGAACGCACTGCAGATGCTTATAGAGTCCTAGGTGAAGAAGCAGAAGGAGGAGGTCCGCAGTTTAATACTCCCAGAGGATGTTATAATTAAGGAGGTCGAGGAGGATTCAGAGGTTGCAGAAGAGGTGGATTTTGTAGAGGAAGAGGACCATTATATGTTATAATTGCAATCAACCTGGACACTTGGCCAGAGATTGTTTGAATACCTGCATGACATGTACATGTTGCAGAGCACTAGATCATTCTACAGAGGGTTGTCCACAATTGATTGTGAAATGACAAGAAAAAAGGAATGCGAACGCAAATGTACAGATGATAGCAGTCGAGGAGCGTGACAAGCAACCTAAGGTAGCAACAGTTACGTGCGGAGGGATGGAAATCAGAGTTGATGCGACGGATCAAGGGCATCAAATCCACGAATGGGTAAGGAAAGTTGTTGAGGCTTTGTTGTTGTTTGATCCTGCAAAAGAGAAAGAAACTTATAAGCAAGCCAAAAAAGAAGTGATAGGAGCCGAATGGACAACATCAACTTTGACCGCACCATCGTTGTATGATAAACCAACGGTATATGATATGCCTCTAGTCTATGACCATTCAGAGAAGCAAACTCATAAGGTAAGTAATTTGAAGAGCGTTTTAAGAAGTTGCTTAGATTTAATGAAAGATGAGTCTGCTTTGAGTACTTTGAAGTTTGTGCAGAATGATTGATCATTGTGCACAAGAGAAAGAGACACCTGTCGCACATCGAGCCCTTAACCAAGTAGACCGCAAGAAGAGAACAAATAGGGAATTTAGGCTCAATGCGCAGATAGGAGATTACGACATGGACGACATTTTGGATCTAGGGTTTGATGTGAATGTCATATCGAGACAGACTTAGGAGATGATGGGCCAATTGAAGTTGATCTGGTCACCGATCTAGTTGAGATTAGTGAATCGATATAAGATTGTCCTAGTTGGAAGGTTAACAAGAGTTAATGTCAATATTGATGGAGTGTGTAGTGTAGTAGACTTTGAAGTGATCGACATAGTAGATGGCAGTACACCTTATCCAACACTGTTGGGACTTTATTGGGCATTTGATAATCAAACTTTCATTGATCTAAAGAAAAGACAAATGGTATTTGAAGTAGAATATTTGAAGGTTACTACGTTGTTAGATCCCACGGAAGGAAGAAGATTTGTAGAACCAACCAAGAGAAAAGAACTTGATCATTTGTATATTGTGACTGCATGGATGGATGATTATGTGAATCCTACAGCTGAGGGTGTACTAAGTTGGAGGAGTATCAACTCATGCGCATCAGACTCAAAAGAGGCTCTGGAGAATTGCAACAAAGACTACATGAAGTGTCAATGAGGAAGTGTGCTCGAATTACCCGCACATTGAGATGGATTGGAACCGAAATAGTCGAACCTCCAAGGTATAATGGACTAACACTTCTAGAATATTTTATCAATGAGTTTGAAATACAAATTCTAGATCAACAAAGACTCTTGGCTTTAGATGTCGCACTGAAAGCGACTTCAGGGACATGGTGGGCTACACACCAAGATGGCATAGGAAATTGGCAACAGTGCAAAAGGTTATTGCAAGTCAGATTCGAGACAAAGAATGAAAGTATCACGCCGAAGTATAATGGATTAAGTTGTCCAACAGATCATGTTACATAGTGTATTGTGTAGTGGAGATCGGTACCAAAACAAGAATGGACTCACTTATTTGTGCATACTTTGGACATAATTCCCAATAATTGGTACATATAACTAGAAGTGCGCAGAGAAACAATGGATTGGGAAGAGTTGACCAAGAACTTAAAGGTAACGTTCAGGTTTGAAAATAATAATCCTTTGATTGACTCAACCTTGCAGGTTATCAAGAATAAGATTTTTTCATTAGAGGACTTGTTCGGATCAGTACCTTTGTATAGTGTGCCTAGAGTCACCGTGATAATTGAAGAGGTCTTGCTCTGCTATAATGTTGTAGAAGAAGCCCAAGACGCGGAAGATCCAAGGAAGTTGCAGATATCAGAGACCAAAGGGGAACGCACAATAGAAGGAGCAGAACTTGAATTTGCAGTATACGCCAAGCCCTTAAGGACACACAAAGTAAATATTGGAATAGAGGATAAGCCCAAGTTTGCGAACATAGGAGACTACTGGAGCGAGGAAACAGTTGAGAAGATTGTCGACTTATTGTGCGAGTATCAGGACTTGTTTTCAACTACTTTTTCAGAAATGAAGGGCATTGCAAGAGAGTTGGAAAAGATGAAAATCCCATTGAAACCGGATGCCAAGCCCGTGTGATAGAGACCATATAGAATGAACCCAAAATATAAGCAGAAGGTAAAAGTAGAGATAGACAGGATGTTAGAGGATAGAATTTTAGAACCTGTTGAAGAATCAGAGTGGATCAACCCAATGGTAGTTCAAGACAATAAAACAAGAGGAATTAGGATATGCGTGGATTTGAGAAAGTTGAATGATGCATGTTTACATGACCCATTTCCTAACCCATTTACATATGAAGTGCTGGAGAATGAAGGGGGTCAAGAGGCTGATTGTTTTACAAATGGATTCTCAGGATACCACCAGATTAGGATTGCGCAGGAAGATAGACATAAGACCACCTTTGCGACATAATGAGGTTGTAACCAGTTACGTAGTAATGTTGTTTGGGCTGAAGAACGCACCAACAATACTTTCTAGAGTAGTTGTCACAGCCTTCAAAGAGTTTATTAATAAGTTCTTAGAAGTGTACTTAAATGATTGGACAGTATTTAGTCTATTGAGAGATCATGTTGAACTTTTGCGCTTAATGTTGGATATGTATAGGCAATACCAGATCTCATTGAACCTGAAGAAATGCATTTTTTGCTCGCCTTTTGGAATTTTGTTGGGCCATGTGGTGTGTAAACAAGGATTGTTCATGGACCCTGCAAAGATAGTTGTGATTGTTGATTTACCACCACCAACTTCAGTGCGACGGTTGAAATCCACATTAGGTCATACAGGATATTATAGAAAGTTCATCAAACGATATGCACTAATCACAACCCCTATGGACAAGTTGCTGAAGAAGGAAGTTAAGTATCAGTGGAATGACGAATGTCAGAAGAGTCTGGATACATTGAAACAAAAGAAGTTTAAGGCATAAGACTTGGTATTACTCTATGACAGTAAGTTTCTACAACATTCAAGGAAGTTCTAAATGCATTGGTTAGGCACATATGTGATCATACATGTGACAAAAGAAGGTGCTGTTCAGCTGGAGAAGTTGGATGGAGAAGTCGTGGAAGGACTAGTTAACGAGAGTCAACTGAAATTGTACAAGGACGATCGTCCTTCCACGCACTAAGCTGACTACGCAATAAATTTATATATGTATTATAGTGTACATAGAAAAAGAAATAAAAAGGCAGAAACGTAAAGAAAAAGTAAACAAAAGGGAAAAAGCAAGAAAATGGTTCAGGGAAGAAGTAGAAAGTTCAAGATTAGCAAGTAAGATTAGGAGTTAAGATTAACAAGTAAATAGGATAGACAGAAAAATGTCGTGGAAAATTAAGAAGCAGGCAACAAGGTGCACAAATGGAGGAAACAAGTTGCGCAGAGAGGAGATCGCGCAGATGATAGTTAAGAGCATTAAAGAGGAAACATGACGGGAAAAAGCGTTTATGAGGAAACCTCATGTCAAAACGACGGAGACGCGTAGTAATAAATGGAAAGTACTGTAGAGATCGTAACAGACTGACAGATCTAGACCCAGATACATTG